>DWPA01007684.1:0-10174 GCA_018251375.1 Calpodes ethlius | reverse complement strand
ATGGTATACTATGACCTATCCCCTCACCTCGTGAAAGGAGACCCGAGCCCAGCAGTGGGACAATTAGGGCTTGTAATGATGATCTAAGCAAGCGAGTAATTCAATAGCAATGTCACTTGGTCATAACTAATGTACATTTTTTGAATAGAAGCTTACATATTCATAACTTTACCATAAAATAGTTTATTTAAAATACCGGGCCCTAAGACGTTGTTATGAACACCGTAAATTGCCAATTAAATTAAGTTTAAACTATACTAAGTATTAAAGGGGTAATGAAGCTAAAGAAGAAATAAATACATTGTAGAAAGCTAACTCTTTATACGTTTTCAATGAAAATTTGTTGCAATGAATATTGAAGCTTATTATGAAAGTAATAAATATTAAATTTGTTTAAGAGAACGTGTAAACATCTCCGTGGTTTTCCTTATTATCACCAACGTGATTACCGTGTATGTATGTATGGTTATGGCTTGACGCTCGTGAGTCTCGCAGCTATGATAAAGGGGAATGATTTGTTGTTCTTCCCCATAACAAGTATTGTGCTTAGTATACCGCACTTCGTGTATGGAATGAGCAAATATGTAAACAGGGCTATATGATACACCTTAAACGAAATCATCTATAAGGTAGATCTCCAAAAAAAATTTCTCTTACAAGGACGATAGAGTAATATTGACAGATTTTAGTAAACAAATGTTTAAAACATTCATAGCTTTACACTATTAATGTCTAATATCGTTACTTATTATGCTAATTGGATAACTAAGAACTAGTTTCAGAAACCAACTTTAAATATGTTATCCTACTTTCAATCCTAATCCTGCAATATATAGTTGCACATATTATATATACAACGTTTATCATATTTTTAATGAAACATTAATTATAACAACGAAGTGTCAAAAGTGTTTTAAATAGTATTTTTGGTTGTACCATAATCTCCTAAAGTTGTTTTGTCAACGACATTAAATTAAAGATTCGTTAGCGCTAATGCATCCATTCTGTAATGACGCTTTAATAAATAGTTTTGCGCAACTGACAGTAACAGTTGGAAAGATGAAAGTTTAATGAGTATTAAGCAGTTTATAATGGTTGTTGTTTCTTTACAAACTATCATTATTCACTATGATTCTTTCTTTTATAAGTAGCACCGATTAAGCCATTTCCGTAAAGCTACACAGTCATAGCCCTACACAAGGATTCTTTGAGTCAACTGTGCTATACACAAGACATGAATAGAAACATTTAGACACAGAAAAAAAATTAAAACTCATAATTAAGTTTACTGCCTCACTGGGAATTGAACCTATTTCGCTTCGATTGACGGCCTGGGATGGTAACAATTGCGTCACGTTTGACGTAATCATTTAGATAACGTAAGGGTCATTTATAAAAATACAATATTGTTTTTTTTTTTATTTGTATTGTTAATTTTATTTTATTTTTAATATTCGATAGACCAGTGGTCAAGATATCTGATGGTAAGTAGCCATCAAGCCAAAACAGAGAAGAAAGAAAGAAAGAAAATTATGTTTCTTTTTATGGTGGGCAAGGTCAATACTGACTACGTTATATCATTGTCGAAGGACTTATAGTTTGTGGTGGTATCATTTGGGCGTTGTTTTGGTGTGACGATATATTGAATTAACCGACAACAGACGAGCCACTAGAGAGTAAGTGGTCACCCTGGTTCATAGACATCAGTAACAAAAATATTATTGAGAGCAAAACAGATGAAATGTTTTATGGTTAATTTTAGAGGAGGGAATGGTAGCTTGCTCTGTCATTGAAAAAACCCTACCATCCTTTATGAATATCGTCGGATTTGAACAAGGTTTTACGGATACAGGACAATCTACAACAGGAGGGTCTGTTCATAATCGCCTGGCTTGATATTCAACAAGGCGCATCGAATGCCGAGGAGGTTGGCTTAGCATTAAGGATGCATATGCCCCAAAATATATACTATAATGTAGGTCTATTATTTTTATAGTATTATTATGATATTGTTATGTTATACGACAATAATATTCACAAACAACAACAACATCACTACACGGCACATAAACTTCGTTCTACTTTTGGTTACCAAACGTACCAAACAGTTACCTGTAAGTTAACATCACAACAACAAACAGAATATTTTATGAATCACTCTTTTATGCAACCGTAAATAAAATGAACTCGTAAAGATTTGCCAAACAAACCTTCGCGACCACATTAAAACATAAATAACAATCTCGGATAAAGGTCGCTCGATCATAATAAATTATGTTTTGCATATCACGTTCAGTAGGTTCAATAAAGTGGATTCTTACTCGAGTTTATGTGTATCTTTAATCTATTTTAAGAAGTCTTTAACGTTATCTTGAGCGGTATACAGAAGCGACGGTACTTGAATCGGTGTTGTTGAAACTTTTAAGGTTTTATAGCGAAAAGTTCACTGAAAAACACAGATACTTTATACGTTAAGACAAGAGATTCAAGGGACATGATAGAAAATCGCTCGAAATTTTTAATGGCTTTCGTGTGCTGAATTCTAAGGAACAATCATTGGAAATATTACGTCTGGTCATTGGAAGCGTCTAGAAATGTCACTTAAATGTAGGCTATTTAATGTTTTTATGTGAATTTGTGTTACAATTATATATAATTTACCCTTTAATATATTTTATTTAGATACCTAACTTAATATGTTTGATTTTTTTACGAACCTATTACTATTTCGCACAATAAAAACGCAATTTTACGTTTTTCCAACACCTATCTTAGAACACGAATATATGTTAAAAGTACCCAGCTTTACAAATACAACGTAATACAAATACGTAAGGATTTCCTATACCACAGTTAGTGTACCTACACAATTGAAACATAACAAATGGCCGAGAGCTGAAACCGTATTTATCTGTTACAAAAATATTTATCCCAGCGAACAAACCCTCATTCCTTTCCTCGGCAGTATTACAACCAATTAGGCTTCAGAGTCCTCTGCTAAGATCGTAAAGTTTCAAGTAGAAATAAAGCAATAAATTTAAAACAATTAAATTTCCTGGTTCTCCTCAGATGGTTATCTAAATTTTAAGCATGCAAATGAGTCTTGCGCTGAGGTAGAGATTGGGGTTAATACCCCTTTTTCCGCCATTTTCATGTAAAAAAGTAAACCGTTTTTAATTTGGGGAAAACTTGGAGAGCTGTTCCATATTTTTAAATTATGCGAGAGAATTAACAGTTGCTTGGTTTATTCTTTGCAGCGCTTTTTAGCTTTTGCGGTTAATATTTTGTTTAAAAAATAAATTCAATTAAATATTTTATTAATTATCATTTCATTATTAGTATTGAGTTGAACATTGCTGACACTGCGCATATAAATAATATATAATCTATGAACGATGGTATAAACTCATATGGCGACTTAAAACTTAGCACTATTACACGTCAAGATAGTTTACGACTGACATTTAGACGAAGTGTCAAATCGATTTAAGTACAACAGAGAATTTACAACAGCCAGCGACATTAAACTAGATGGTACAGAGTCAACCAATCGCTAACAAGAAGGACTTGACGGCATTCCCTCGAAGCAATGGAAATTGTCTTAGACAATAACATCTATAGCTTACCAATATCGATCATTTACTAATAACAAGCCGTTGCTTGTCGATCTAATATTGCTCAATCTATTCATGAAACGTACTACCCATATTCCGCCTTTGTATACATGTTCGGTATTCATTCATGACCGTTCACTACCAAATACCTCGTTCCGTTTATGCTTAATTACTTCTGAATAGAGAAGCTTTCGCTGCATGCATTTGTACGTATTATTGGAATTCGTATTTCATTTACGTCGTCTACCGTATTAACATTACATAATTACTAGCAACTTCTTGCAACTACGCTGATTTTAATTTGGTTATTACCTAACCTAACCTAAAAGTATAACTTCTCTCTCTTCTCTATCACATGCTGGTCTATACATTCTAAAAATAGTTATTAATGACTCAAATTTTTGTTTTATGGCAAAAATTTTAAGTCCTATTAAAGCAGTAATATCCGCTTTTAGAATATGCGTTGATTTTATACCGAATATTCACTACTAAAGCAGGTACATTTTATATTAAATAAAATTATGTTTTAAAACATTTTTATCAGTAGCAATGCACTAAAAGGTGAACCATATCATAAATTATAATATCTAGATGTTTATAATATTCTGTGTGTTTTGAAAAAAAAATTAATTCGAAAACTTTTTTGTACCGAAGTTAAAATATTTTTATTCATTAAGTCATTGCTATTCGTATCTTCTCATTTAAATGAAATAACTTTTTTATAAGACACGACGCTTTTTCTTATTATATTAATTAAATTATACACATATTTTCTTTACACCTTAATAGATAAATAGAGGTGACTAGTTCGTTTATTAATTCGTATTTAGACCCTAAACTATTATTTAAAAAATAAACAAATTTAATTTCCGAAACACTTCTTAGAGAAACCAAAGTAAATTATAAGTTTTACATAGTGAGTTAAGAGTGTTTGTTAACTATAAGTTAATCAGAATGTTCTTGCAGATTTTCATAACGATTTGCAATTACAAGTTGGCGAACTGTCGGGAAGACAGCGGACGTTCTAGTTTCCTGGCATTATAAAGTAGCTTGTAAAGTTTAACGTAAATTACAGCAACTCGAAACCTTTTATGTAAAACTTACACTCGCTGTATTATTTTACTTCTCTCCAAACTACAACGATGAACAATTCTCAACTTAACTTGAAACAGAATAAATTTTAATACAATACCTACTGTGACATTTTATACCGAACTCTTTTTGAATACTTTATTACGTTTTAAATAAAGGAATTTTAATGTTTCTGAATTTATCATTGTCATTATAATAAGGAAGAATTTTATATTTTCTAAAATCTTTATCGTCTTTGTAATAAAACGAATATTACAGTTCCCATTATTGTAATTTTAATAAAGAATAACTTTACAGTTTCTAAATGTATCATTTCCGTTGTAAATAAAACACTAATATTCAGAAAATAGGTGAAGTAAAGTTGTTACTATGTACCTTGTTCATCCTTATCACCAAAGTCATCAAAACGTGGATGCCATGAACTTGAACTTGATTTTACGCCTTGTTCACACGGCGACCACGTGGTGATTTTTATAAGGTATCCTTTCAACGTTCGACCAAAGTGACATAAAAACTGTATCGTCCGTCGTAGGTCGAAAGTTGACCGCAATGTAAGTACATTGCGTCGTCGCTGTGTGAACCTATATGACCAATAATTACAGAAACCTGAATAATCATATGTTCACATGAACATGATTACCTAATCATAGTGTACCAAATCAATAATTATGGTTAATATAACAAGCGACACAACATGTAATTGCATTACTCGAATGCAATAATCAGTGTCACGTGATATACAAACTAGCTTTTATTTAAGTTGCAGTGTTGGGGAGAGTCAAATCTTTGAAGTTTAGTTAATATTATTTCTCTTATTCTAAAAATTTAAAATTATACATATTGTCTTAGATATTTATCGCAGTTTTAGTTAAGCATATCCTGATAGGGTTAGCTCCAAACTAAGGAACTCCTTAGCGTTGAACAGTGCAGTCGGATTGATTTCTACATCGTAAAGATATTTTTTTTTATCTATAATAAGATAAATTAAATCGATGGTTGTGAAAATTATTAATTCAGCATTACTTTAAATACGTTAATTTAAACACAAACATTTAAATTTAACAGTACACTAACAAATAAATTCTAGACCTAAAGAAAATTACAGAATTTTTTGTTGTTGTGTTAAAGCCAAATGTTATACCGTCTTTCGTCATCTTTAAGCTAGAATCGTATCGCTAATGCCTTAGGCGTTGCCAATGTCCTTGGACAAAGATAATCAATTACAATCAATCAAAATAATTCAGACCCTAAATCGTTATACATTGCTGCATAAACCAGATACCAATATTAACTTTTCTGAGTAATACAGCAATGTATATCGTATTAATAACTTAATTGAGGAAAATATAAGAAGCCTATCTAATCTATTACCAGGTATCATGGGTGAGACACCGCGACATCCACCTGCTGACGGTGGGGCGGTACACGTACACATCGGACCAGCGGTTCGAGGCGCAGCACAAGCCGCGCTCCGAGGAGTGGGCGCTGCGCATCCGCAGCCCGCAGCGCCGCGACTCCGGCCAGTACGAGTGCCAGATCTCCACCACGCCCCCCATCGGTCATGCGGTCTATCTCAACATCGTAGGTAAGTAGTATTGAAAGAATAAAATAATAAGAAAATGGTACCTGATAATGTCTCTGGTAAATGTATTTTTCTTCCAAATTAATAAAAAAAAAACGATTTTAGTTTTTATTAAAATGTCTCTGGCATTTGAATATCTAAGAAATGTTCTCGATAGAAAGGCTTTATTCTAATTTAAAATAATAATTTTAATTATTGAAACATTTTCTTATTACAAGAACTGTAATTCTTATGTATATTTTAATAATAATATAGCCTCCACGGTCGTCAGAACCGATTTACCGAGAAATCACTGACCGAGATAATAACTTGTTTGAAGACTTTACACCCTAGATTTCTATAAATACATTTTGCGAGGCAAACTTTACCATTTTGAAAACTTCATATGAGTATGTACGAGCGAGATGCAACTATTTATTAGAATGAGATATATTATATAGGCCTATTATGATTATAGATTTTTAGAGGGGTTGAATTAAGATATGAGAGGATTTGACTTAACAAAAATAATATTTGAAAACTTTTTGATACCATATTTTTATTTTGTTTAGAACCAGAAACGGTAATTTCAAGCGGACCAGAGCTGTTCATTCAGGCAGGGTCCACTATAAACCTCACATGCACTGTTCGACACACGCCGGAACCTCCATCTTCTATAACATGGACTCACGGTGAACAGGTAATTTCAATTAATTTACTGCCTAATTTCTTATTATTAGAGGGGTAAGACATTTTATCTACATTTTATAAGCACTAATTCCTTGATGCAAAGAAAAAAAACACTTTTAAAAACAATATTGAATTTAGAAGGAAAATGGTAGCTAGTTATTTGTCTTTTTAATATCCAAGCACTGTGAGAAATAAATTATGTTGTACAACCCAGCGACTTCACATAGGAAGGGTATGGCACCATAGGCTGGAATTTGGAGAATAATACGTAATCCGATTACAAAAACTTGGATTTTTATAATTTTTTCACTTTACGTCAACCGTTAATTTCGGTAGGGTAAGTTCTGTCTCCGCTTACCAGATGGTCATTTATCACTACGTCATTGTTCAACTACGTCATTACCGTATTACTTATCGAAATATTAGATTACGTCACAGAGCTGTAAAAAAATATTTCCAAAATACAAAAGAGATTCTAAAGTAATTTGTTAATCATATTTCCAATGTTATAACCAAAATAAAACATACAACTAAAGCTATTAACTATGCAAATAAATAAATCCGGGTGGTACAGAATCAAAATTCTATTACCCGCATGGATTATTCAGCACTGTACTCCAAGCGTAGGGTACTCAAGGAAAAAGCCCCTTATACGTCAAAACCTATTTCTTCAAATAAAATTGTATAGACATATCTGATTTATAAATATTGTTTGGTTTGGACTGGTTTGTACAATATGCCGTACATACACTGTCATATCTATTCAATCGCGTAAAAATCATTGTCTTATAAGCAATTGGAAACCGATTGGAAGGGTGTTTGGTGCCCGGATCCCCTGATAGGCCTCAACACTCAAAGAGGAGCAACGAATCTAAAACCTAAGTTTGACAGAAATAAATGATTGCTAACTGGACAATTACTCATTTTATGAATAGGGCTTACTTACACTATCAGTCCTAAATTCCATAGTTCTCTTACTTACGAATAATAAAGTCCCTCGTATAGTTATTCGAGGTATGTCCATTGGCGTTGGGGAATGTGGCACTACAAGCTCGTTTGTTTTATTCCATAAAAAGTTTATTATTCGTAATCTGTGTATAACATGAACGCATTATGTATATATCTGTACGTAATTCAAATCGATATTAAAATGTTTTCAACAACTAGATATCTTCAACTGTTTACACGAGCTGCTTGACTTTGGTCGATGGTTGCTTTAAATGGCCTATTTGTTATTTAAACTTTTGAAAATTAATGAAAATTGTGTAAATTTATCTGAAGATGAAGTGAAAAGTCGCCTTGAATCTCAAATCTTCCGAACGCTCTCTTTCCCAGCTCTCTACCGTCAAGGGTTTGAGAGCTGGGGAAATTTACCGACTTTGAGTGCCTTTAAAACATCTATCTTATCATTGCTATATTAGTGAACATCTATACTAAAATTTGTTTTGTATTAAAGACAAGTGTACATAAGGATTAGAAATAAAAATATGAGTTTGAGAAATTGTTTTCCATTTTTCACACGACAAGCATTTCGCAGAACTGAAGATATAATTAAATTTTAGTAGAATTTTCTCATAAATTTGTATCTTAATAGGATACTTATTCGTGAGAAACGTATATTTCTGTATCAGTTATGATTCAAAAATAGAATTTTACTTGTAAGTTTGTTAATTAGGTTTGTCACGATTACATTTCTTGAAGGCTTTGTGTAAAATACATTTTTAAAAGATCCCAAAACAAATATTCGATGATGAATTATATATTCATTCATTCATCATAATTAATATTCAAATAATAAATCTTTGCAAAAAATATGCACAAATTATTATTCGTGATTGATTGAATCAAAATGACATTGATGTAAATTACGATTCATTTAGACCTCCGATTATCTTATGTTCGGTTTTCATTTTGTGATTATTTGTGGCCATGAAAATGACCTGTTTAATTGTAATTTATCATTTCATTATAACGATATTTTACAATTTATTTTACATAATTAAAAAATCTATAGATGTATATATTAATTATTTCCTACTTTCCGAATGGAAATGTTATTTTTGTTTTTTTTTCTTTATTTATTATTGATTTAAACGTTAATGATTCAATATTTTAAATGAAAATTTGTTTAAAATGTCTTTCCGATTGATGCGACATTATATAAAAATCAAATGATTGCAGTGTTGATAATTAAATATCGACAACGTTTTCAAGTGCAGTTGCAATTAATTTGTAAAATAGAAGTAACTTTAGCCTGCGGTCACGCTGTCGTAACAACTGTACAAAGGAGATATAGACAGTAGGACGAGCTGTTTAAAGTTTGCAGAGTTTCTGATAGGTCCATTGATTACAAAGCACGAACGGAAATTGCATGTTCAAGACATCGTTTTAGTTCGATCGGTAGCTGCTTACAAACCTTTATGTATTAAAAATAGAATTTTCACATGCAAAACATGTAGTAAAGCAAAGACGTAACGAAACAGAAAAGTGAGGCATTACCTTGTTTTTAGGGTGCGGCAATCAAAACGAAGTATCCGTAACATAGTACTGAGAACTTTAGTACAAGAAAGCTGTAATTTGACATAAGTATACATATTGATCACACCGGCAAAGTGAATAAAGTTAAATATTAAAAAGAAATCTTTAATGATGTCTCTTCTACACATAAAGTAGGAGTGTTCGTTTTTCTCATGTTCTCCATAAAGTAAGGTGTTTTGGATAGGTATTTGAAATATGTTACGGCTTTGTGACGATCATTTTTCATTTCAGGTGGGATAGTAGTCAAGCACTGACTTATCGGAGGTAAAAAAAAAAAAAAAATTAAGAAATCCGTTTCTGAAAATATTAAGCCTTATAAAGCAGTTTTGGTTAGGGTCAAGTATTCCTTCTTCTGCAGCTTAATGGTTAATTTAAGATGAATTTTAAAGGAAAACTGTGACAACAGTTTACGTGTAAGACTCGATTAACTGACATTTACAAAACCTTACATTGAGCGTTCAGAGATGATGCCGTACGAAGGCAACTGACATAGCTACAAGAATAAGCTGACTGAAGTGGCACTGAGCTGGCCATATAGTAAGAAGGACCGAGAATGGTTAGACAAGAAAGTTCCTTTAATGGCATCCATGTCTCAGGAAAAGGAGTGTAGGTCGCCTCGCAACCAGATGAACTGACAACCTGAAGAAGATAGTGGGCATCCGCTGAATTCAGCAGGCTT
>DWPA01007683.1:0-10174 GCA_018251375.1 Calpodes ethlius | reverse complement strand
AGACTACATCGCCACTTACCATCAGGTGGGATAGTAGTCAAGCACTGACTTATCGTATATAAAAAAAAAAAAAAAAATTAGATTACAAAAGAAATAGAGAAATGATGTTTGGACAGAGAAAGTCTTTATTTCTTATATATTGATAATTTCTTTTTCCTTAAATAACAAATTTGAATTTGGAAGACTAAATCAAAAAGGTTTACACTTCTGATGTTAATCATTGAAGGGATCTCTTGATTGGAGCCATCCCAGATGTAGGGGGAAAAGATAGGATTTAGAAGAAGTATTGATTGAAGTATATATGATTCTTCATTTCTATTTTATTTACCGTTGAGTGACCTTCTTCTACAGGTACTCTTAAAAAACAATAATATCACATCTATTTATAAATAAAGTTAGAGTATTTGTTGGTAATATTATGGAAATAACCGCTTTTTACTACATGCATGAATGTGCATACGGTACATACACTAAAATATTTTTTAAAATTTTTTGTATGTCTGTTTGTTCTGGTTAATCTAAAATGGCTGGATCAATCTTGACGGGACTTTTATTGGCAGGTAACTGATGTAATAAGGAGTTCATTAGGCCACTAAAACAAAATAAAGTAAAAGACTTTTTGTTAAATGCGGATGAAGTCGCGGGCACAGCTTGTTTATTATAAAATGTAGTCGTTGGTACTATACAATGTATAAAATTTCAACTTTTTACGTATGAGGAACTTGGTCTATCAGTTTGCAAGATTTGATCCAAACAAGTTAAGTTAACAAAGTAAGAAACATTGGAAAGAAAATCTTGTAAAAATAGCATACCTGTCTACCATGCACGAGTATTCAGCACTGATGAGATTGAACCGCATATTACAGGACCATTATTTCCAGTATTTAAACTGCCATTTTTCATATTATTATTGTATAAGTTTCGTTGATAGAAAAAGGAAAAAATATACGATTATTTCGCCAATTGTACATATAGATACAGAGAGAGAGAGGGAGAGAGAGAGCGAGCGAGAGAGAGAGTGAACGAGAAAGATAATGAATTAATAGTTTAAAAAACTAAAAATACGTTTTGGTCTCGAAACATTTTAGTAACTGTACTGTTCACCATGAAGGAGTTACATCGCCTGGAGCCACTCCTAAGTCATCAGAACTAAGCCAGTATGTCAAATTTTATCTTCATACAATAAGAGGAAGTAGTTCCAATTCAACCTGTAAGATTAGACCCAAACAAATTCTAGCCAAATAACTCCATCTATAACTGTACTTTAAACTATTTGAATGCAGCGAGTTGGCTCCAAGAGATTTTTAGTTTAAATAATGAAAATTAAGTTAAAATTTGACACTTTGCTGTAGTTCTGTAGTATGTATCTTTATGACAAGTGTGGCCTGATGTTCCACTTAAGGTGACAGACGAGTGAAATTTTCAATTTTGAACAGTTCAGTTAACTTTTTTTTTCAGTATAAATTCGCGTTTGTTTTATAAACTATTCATTTATACAATAAATTCAATAGATTTCCTTAGTCTAGTGCAATATATCTTTTTAATATATCTATATCTTAAGATACGAACTGGAACAATCAATCTTCGACTCGTAATTAAAGATGGTTCAATCCATTCATATTCATCAGCGCTTTATCTATTGCGACGTGTTTCGCGGATTATTTTTTATATTAAAAACTTTTATGCCTCTATATCTGCACTGTAACACATTAATTAGCGCGCTAAAAATTACACCACATCTATGGCCAACAGTGTAGAGTTAATTTACGCCTTAACACATACACAAATTAACGGGAAGTTTAATTGAATAATTAATAGATATAGCCAAGCATTTAACGCGTTATTTAAGGCGCATTTGGGCACTGCCATTCACAGAAACGTTAACGCAGGCGTGGCAGGGATATAATGTAGTATATTGGCATTTTAATATTTTTCTAAAGTCTGGAAGATTGAAATTATACACACCATTTTAACATGAACTCTAGCTTAATGGTCTCTTATAGGGTACTCACGTTTTGAGGAGGTCTAGAGTACACTCCACCTCGCTACTCTAGTTGGTGGAGGAATTAGTGACCAATCCATTTATTGTAAGATTTGTAATGCCGCCCGAGTGCCTTTGAGATGGCTTAACGACTGGTATCTAAAGATAACGACTGCGATATTTTACGTGCCCTCCTGAGCACGGAAGCGCTCATGATTACTTCTATTTTTTTCTTGTTTACATGTTTTCTCAGCACAAAGCTCTAGCTTTGAATAATAAAATAAATAACTAACGCTACGTACTTATAGCCTTACAATGGGATTTTCTGGGTCGAGGGTTCTATGCACAACGCACATAGAGAAGAATACGCACACCTAGATTGAGGATAGAAATTTAAGGTCATTATTCAAATTATTGCCTCGCTGGATATCGCCGCAGAACCCTTAGAATGGTGGTCCAGTATGCTAACCATTGCGCTAAGCTGATTGTCATGTAACATGTTTACGAATGAGTGAACGAATGAATGAGTGAATGAGTGAATGAGTGAATGAGAGAGTGAATAAATTAATTATTGGCAGTAATTATAGTCGCACAATTAGCCAAAGTTTGGCATGCAAAGTATATTAATTGAGAGCAACTGCTTTTATTTGTTGCTTAATGACATAAATTTTCATCCTTCCATTATTTTTGTGCGGTGATCGAATTAGATTTTGTTTCAATTACTTCGCTCAATGTACTTGAATAATTAACTCGTGTAATTTTCTAGGCAATTTCAAATTACCCTCGAGAACGTTTGAGTGGATTCTATTAATAAACATTATTTCCGTGGGAAACGGTTACTTAAACCTATTTGGCGTTATGTTCTGTTGGCGCTTAAAGCAAATTGAATAGCCAATGGCACCCAACCAATTATGTAAGTCGTAAACGAGTATTGGGTTACGGTTTCTTTGAGACTCCCAAATATCGGATTAGGAAAATGAAATCCACTTTAGCGTGAAAGGACTACGCTAATGAATGCTTGATGGGTTTTTTTAAGTCTTGGGTAATCCATTTTTACGTCAATTTACTCAGTAAGGTTGTTTTTCAAAGAATTAATATTTGGAGACGTGAAGAAATAGATTTATAACGTTTTAACGGATTTTTAATAACATAGTGGTTTAAAGTGAAGCATAATAAAAGAACGTGTGTGGTAATATCGTGTACTTACGATAGCCGACACGCACACAAGTGTGAAAATGTGTTTTTAATCATGTAAAGTGGAACTTAATGGGTAATTATAAAGAGAATAAAGACTTTTTTATAACATTATCATCTTACTAAGGTTGGCTTAAAATGGATACACATTACGTACGTCTATTGTGGATCTAATTTGCTTTTCTTTGCTGCTTTATTAGATATTCTAAGCGTGATAATATTTATTTATTTAAATGTTCTTCTCTATGAAAAGGACTTACACCAAACAATATCCCTCAGTTTTGTTACTAACGGCCTCTTAACCGCGCATGGATGCAAATTTAAAATGAGTGTTAAAAGAAAATGAATTTTAATTGATAAAATAACTTACATTAAACAAAATAGCAGTCGCTATTTTCTCCATAAGCGTATTACTGATACTGCAATTTCTTTGACGTTAATAACTGTGACGTAATAGCTGCCAGTAACACATAAATCACACTTTATGTAATAAGTTTCATTCTGTTTAATTACTTTGCTAGTGACAGGCTCATATTATTCACGGTTCTCGTGAAGTTTTTATGTTCATAAGTTGGCTTCACTTCTCCACCGCTTGTCTAACTGTTGACGATTCACGAGGAATGAATTTAAATAACACACGAATGTTTTACTTTTAAATGGACTTACAATTTGTAGGAATAGTTATAGATAACTTGTAGTTAGATATTTAGATTAAAATTGTGGTAAAATAAAAAAAAAATTCGCGGATATAAGTTTCGAAAATACCCGCATGGGTAAATGATTTTGAATTTGGAACATACATTGAGAACATCCATGCATAAGTGAGATGACCACAGATAAATAAGAATTAAATTGAGTAATCTTTCTACAAAGATCAGTTTCATAGTTAATGCAATCATAATACAATTCAATACTTGCAGTAAAAATATAAAGACGTACAAAAAAGATAGTACAATATAAGAAAAAGTTATAATTAATTTATAGTCAAGAAAAGTAAGGCATTAATAATTATTGCATTAACAATAAATCGTGTTATAAAAAAAATGTAATAGAAAAATATTTTTTTAAAGTATGCAGATAAGTAAATTAAAAACTGTAAGTCATTATTAATCCAATATCAGATACGAATGTGATATGAATGAAAATTTTTGTCTACATATTAAATGAGCGTTGATTGTCTCTGGCAGCCTACAATTCCACATGATGAATCAAACGTTGATAAACTTTTAAATTGGTTGTGTCTAACTGTCAATGGCTCTTTGGTTGGATTATCAACGAATATAAAGCGTATTCAAGTCATCAGATATCATGATACGTTGAAATATTTGATTACTTTAAATTTTTGAAGGCCTATACACAGTATAATTACTTATTTCTAACTTATCTATATATATATATATATATATATGTTCGAATATATATGAAATCGTTTAACTCAGAAACTATTTGACCGATTATTATGAAAATTGGTATGTATATGTATTTTTCCACGGAGAAGATTTATATGCTATGCCCATTGATGTAACTCGCCACCAGATTGCGCTGCGACGTACCGACTTCCATATCGCTTAGCCGTAAAAATTGGTATGGTAGGAAGGAATCATCAACCTCTTTATTGCTCTTACATTTTCTTATATGGGTGAAACCGTAGGCAAAATCTAGTTGTGCTATAAAAACAGACAAGCTACAAACCAGAATACGTTATTTATTCGGGTTTCTTGATTACCTCAGCTCTCAGAACTTATGGTACTCATATCGGCTCGATATACTGGTTAATCAACTTAATTGGTCTCGTTATAATCGAGGAAACACAAAATATGTTCGCTCACAAAATATGTAGGAGCATCCTACAATATGTGCGTAAGTTATGACTCCGTCAAAATGTACCTTAATTAACGCATTAAATGCTTGAATAGTTAGAATTTATTTATTTATTTAAGACATGTCTACCAACAGAATAATATACAACACATTCAGTAAAATAGGATTTCAATAAAATAATTATTTCCCCGTTAATTACTGTGTTAATTGTCGTGTTAAATTCTTAATCACATCGGTGTAGTTTCATTCTTGATACGTTAATTAGCGCGGTATGATGTAGATGTAGTAGAAGCATTGTGATCATATTGATCCGTACAGTTTCTAGTCAAGAAAAGTTATCGGTTTATTACAATTAAAAATCTTGGACATCCTCTCCACATAATATAAGTTAACTAAGTAAAAAGGTTAAATAATACTCATCTAATCTCATTTTTAACTTATTTAAACGCAAATGCTCGTCTTTGCAACATAACTTGCTTGTGTTGAATATTTACTAATTTTATTAATCACAAATTCACAGATAACTTATACCGTTATCTCTCACTATACATTGTAATTATCATTCTTAATTATGAATATAATTGACCTATGTCCTGATAAATCTGCATTTGTAACAGCTCGAACGATGTTGATCAGATGGATATGCCATCTAGTATTGATTTTTTTGTTCAGTCTTTAGAAAATGTTCCACTTCGAACCTTCTGATGCTGTAGTTTGGTTGGTGGTAATCATGCTTGGTAAGAAAGGGTTCTCAAGCAAATAGTTCTCCTCACTCCATCTTGTCGTGGATATATAGATACATTTTTGTAGAATTAAAATGTTTCTTATGAAGGTTTTGTTTCTTTTTGATTTAATGTTTATATATTGATATAAAAGTAATGTTATTGCAAAGTAATAAGAGTATCAAAATAGAGTATCAAAATTTTTCTGAATATTGTTTTAAGAACTTGGGGTTCCATTATCTTTCGGTATATCTTTTGATTGCAATCAAAACATTCTACTTCAATTGTTCCAAGGCGATAGTAAATAGTACAGGGTATAGATAAATTGATTTAAATATATCTTTCCAAAACTCCACTATTTTACAGAAAATTGCATCTAAATGCCATACTTGATACCTATGTTTGACTTGAATTATCTATTTATCTATCTATCAGCTTTTGAAGGTCCACTGTTGGGCATAGGCCTCATCTAATTTGTGCAACTAAGACCTGTCTCAAGCCTTTTGAATCCAGCGAATACCCGCTGTATTCTTCAGGTCGTCAGTCCATCTGGTTGCGGGGAGACCTACGTTCCTTTTTCTAAGACATGGACTCCATTCAAGGACCTTTCTTCCCCAATAGTTATCGGTCCATCTTACTATATGGCCAGCCTATTGCCACATCAGCCGGCTTATTCTTTGATTTGAATACTATTTAGAAAATTATCTTATAAATCAGTTGCGGAAACAAGCTTAAAAAATTTAACATTACTTTTTTATCTAGCATCGCGAGAATGTAAAAAAACATTAACGTCGTACGTCATATACCAATCTTTGCTCTTTCGTATTGATCGATCGGACCTGTTTATATCGCGCCTGTATCGTGGGTATAATTATACCATTAATTTTAATTGCCTTTAATTTTTATGTGTACCGTCCAACGTGTTTGATCCGTGACAAGTAGCGTCAGTATTCAAATATTTTATTTGAAGAGACGACGATGATCATTGATCTCATCTCAGAGATGATATTTGCCACGAGCACTCGCGCTGCCGCCCGCCGCTCGTCCCGCGTGTTTAAACCCGCCACACGAGCGTGTTAATTTGACTTTATCATTGGGTCTAAAGATTACGACACAATTTTTACATTTAAGTGTCTTTGCTGATCACGTTATTGTGTACGGCTAGGTCGAGCCGTATTTGGTCGGTTTAGAATACTGACCCCAATCCCAAGCCGGTATAATAGGGTGTCAATTGCGACATAAGTCAGTCCTACTTGGTTGTAAGGCTTCGTACAAGGATTAGGTGTTATCAATGTTATTATTAATGCATTATGTGGTATTAGTAATTTATCGTGATGCCTGTCTGGCTAGTTCCGGCTGGGGGCTTGAGAGCAAGTTTTTACTTTCTTTTTTATATTCTTTCTTGGTCGAAAACACGGTGTTGCTGATGAGCGAAAGTAGCAACTTATCAACAGATGGCTTGTCAGCGCTTTTATCGGTTATTTACCTATAAAAAGAATGACCGTTCTAGCCAAATGTGCATGTGGAGGAAGAATAAATAAATAGAAGGGGAAAAGCGTCTCGAATGACGCAAGGCCACGAAATTCTTGTAATAATTTCTCGAATAAATTATTTAACTGGTGGTTGACGTGCACAAAGAGAGTTTAATGTTAATACTAAGTAAATTGTGGTTTTAAGTAAATTGATCGAATTTATAAAGCAAATTACCTACTTGATGAGTTTTGGTTCGTAAAATAGAGACCGACTAAATACTTCCAATTAAAACTATATTCAATGTATCGCACTGTTGACTGCATTTTATAACATACAACAAATTAATTAATAGATACTCCACTATAATATGTTATAAACTGCTTAGATAACGTTCGTAAACGTTGCAAACTACGCAGATATGCTTACAAGTGATTAACGAAAATGTCCCCTTTTTTCCTCTATCATCACATCCTAATGATAATGTTCTTGGTATTTGTTAGTTGGTCCTAAGCGCGATTTAACAATAGAACGGCTCTGTTATATCGTCAATACAACCCCTAATTGTCCCACTACTGGACTCGGATTTCCTCTGATGATGTGAGGGGGTAGCAGTAGGCCATAATCCACCGCGCTGGCCAAGTGCAAATTGGTAGACTTTAACTTCGAGAAGATTATTGAGAACTCTCAGATGTGAAGTTTGCTTCACGATGTTTTCTTTCACCGAACCAAGTGCTAGTTAAGTTGTACGCACATAACTTTGAAAATTAAATTTGCATGCAGGATTTCAACTCGCGCCCCCACGTTCGGGAAACTTATGTTCGAACCACTAGGCTATCACTGCTGCTCTGTAGTATATGTGCGGAGAAATTTGCCGTCTTCTTAAAATACACTTTATGTGCTTCCACATTTACCCAACCTCCGCACCGCCATCTTCCTTAATACCGCTAAGATAACGCCCATCTCCCGTCTCAAGTAACTAATTCTCACAGATAGCTAGCTATACGTCATATTAGCGATTATATATGTTATAAAGTGCGTGTAGGCGACGACAGACTTTCGCACACACAGGCCCGGTCTATTGTTAATTCGCATTTAGAATTAACTGACAAATACTTATTATGATGTGATGATAAGAGGTAAAGAAAAGGAAATTTTACTATAGGGCGAAACGCGTCGAGTTAGTCGATGAGGCATAGTGTTCCGCCGCGGCGGCTGTGTATTCAGTGTAGTGCCGTAGGTCGCGGTGTCGACGGCCTCGCAATGTCACCCGATGGCCCTCCTCCACCCGTGCCCTCCCCCCACGGCGTCTGCGTGATTCAGCCAACCTAGTCGAATCATTTCCGAAAGCGATTTAGCGGCGTCTTTCATTTTGGGCTACGGCTGAGAGTCTCAATGTTTGATTATAGGAGTAGGTATGCAATAACGGATGTTTAGATTGTTGTTGTGTTCGGTTTAGGAGTTCAGTAAGGTGAATCTTATTTGTTATGAGTCTCTGATCCAGGCGACGTTGGGTAGACAGCGCCAAGATCTCTCAAGATTTCAATCTCTTCCATATTCGCGTGTTTTAGTCGCTGTTAAAGATTTTCTCTATGGTTAGGTATAATTTGAATTTGGTACATCTCTAAGTAAGTCAAGTTTTTTGAAGTGAAAACTTCTTTAGCCGTGTTGAGCAAGTATTGTTAGGGGAAAACGTTACGGGTTCGCGACTCCGACGGGCTTATGTTAATTTTATTTTACGACGATCTATGTGGTTTTTACGCGATATTAAGATAGATTTTAATCGAACAATTTCATTTCTTATATCAGCTATCATAAGCCTTGTTGTATCTTTATGAAATACAATGACATCAATAAAAATACAAGGCGTCTAAGACTTGATGTAATTAATAATGACAATGATGGAAAATAATATTAAAACTCTAGTACATCGAAATTTATATAAATAATATCAAAAAGTAATATATTAAATATTAATTATTATTTTAATTAAATTATATTAAGATTTTGTCATAATCTTGTACAACCCGTAATATATTTGATTAAAAATAATAAATATGAAAATATAATTATAGTTTGGAGTATCTATTAATGTGAAAAGTAGATTTACGTTGACAAATTAAATATTATAAAATTTACATTTTAAGGATCAACTCTAAGATATAAGTTTTCACTTCTATCAGCAGTTTGTATGACGGCTGCCTTTTTTTTTTACTTTTTTACTCTACTATTAAGAAAGGGATATGTTTTTCGCATGTATCTTGTACGTTTGTAATTTCTTTATTACATCGATTCGAACGTTTACATTCGACTTAAAAACCCAATAATTTTTGGCGCAAAATATTAATAGGTTACTACAGTTATATCAATCAAACATATCGAGTAGGATAATATAATAAAGGAATTAAAAAGGGAATACAAAAATATATTTAAGTTATATGTTTAAATTTAATCACGAATAATAAATTGGCTTAAAAACTTCCTTTCTTTCTTTCTCTCTTTTTTCTTGATGGGTAATGTACCCGCATTCCTTTGGTGTTACTGATTTCCATGAAGACCAATACCCCACAAAATATTATACTAGTGCTGATTTATCATTATATACGAAATATAACACAATATGTTTTATGCAATAACTATAAGACATCGAACGGGCGTGTTTCCTATCAGAAGAGCATTTCATTAAAAATATTCAGTTTAAAATCTTTAAATAACTAAAGCTGCCACATTATAAAATCGAGACACGAGTGGGAGACATTACCGAGAAAAACACAATTCAGTCGATTGGATAATTAGATCAGGCTGGAAACACCGGTAAAGTCGTTCAAAAGCGAAACGTATCAGACGAGATTTGTATCATGCATGATGATTTTCAAAAGTTATGTTAATGACAAGCGAGGCTCCAAGCAATTGAGGTAGGTCGGTGAGGCGGTGCGTTCGCGGTTACATAACGCGGCGTCATGCGTGACCAGGTGAAAATTGAGAA
>DWPA01007682.1:0-10175 GCA_018251375.1 Calpodes ethlius | reverse complement strand
TTAGCTACAGAATAAATTAAAACATCTGGTATTCTATTCAAGAATAGCTTAGCACGTCGCTTTCCTGTTGGGGAATTTGAGTTTTAATATTTTAATTTTCAGCGTAACTTTCTTTTCGAAAACAGCTTTGAATTTATTAATATTTCACATAATTCAGCTGGATATCATACTCAAATATTTCCCCAACAAAGCATTATAATATTTCACTTTGCTCTTATTGAAAAATTATGCTATTTAACAATGATTGGCTGTGCTTCGAAAGTTAAAAATTTACACATGAAATTTAACTTAGCCTAAGTACTTAAAATACACTTAGAATAACACGTAAGTAAATATTTTAGTGTTATTCATATTTATACAGTATATGTACATAAAATTTATATACATTTAAACAACAGATCTAGCATTTAAATATAAAACATACCCAGGGGTAAATAAAAATGAAAAATACGAATTAATATATAAAATTAAACTAATGGTAAACATCACATACAATAGTCACTAATTCGCTACGGCCGATACCGACGGTGATACCGAAATCGAAGTTTAAATGCACCAAATTAAACCATAATAAATCGCGTATCCCAAAACACCTGGCAAGTTTGCACGCTGTACAATATAATCTATCTTAAACTCATGTTAAACAAGGCTGCTTATTCAACATAATATTACTATAGTTATACAACTTTGCCATAAACCATTATGTCCTTAATTATTAATAAATAACAGATAATAAAACACTGTTGTATAGTAATAATTAGTAATTACTATGTATTTTATAAAATATCGTAATGGTTAATTGCAAAGTTTTAATGATGATATCTTCATTGTACATAGTTACTTTGTAGATATATAGCTCGTGTCTTGGTGCATATGTAAAGATATTACTCTGTGGTTGTTGCCCACGGGATCACGACCAATATTCTCTATGGTCACTAACACAACATATCACGCACAGTGTACTCTATTAATAAATGTTCATTTTATTGATCAAAAGCGTATTCGTAAAATCAACATCGGTGACACGAGCTATATAAGGCTTAACAACTACGGTACCTACTAAGTTGTACAATATGATTAGAGATATTGAGTATAAATCACATTCGTTCGAATAGGTTGTAGCAATCTACAAGTCCGTTTTCCCAGAACGAGGGAAACATTTTTAAAGCAGGTAACATTCACCAGTGTTGCCACGTTACTTGCAAAATTTACGTAAAAATCTCGTCTTGAAATACGTAACGGGTATAAAGTTCTCTGTCCCTCTTATGTGGAGGGGGTTAGGTGAGACGGCACTAGGGTGACGGGGGCAGGCTGTCGTCGCTTTCGAGGTAAGTGACGTAGTTGTCTTCTCCGCTGTGCGCAGGACGCGGGGGAGGGAGAGAAGGGACGTCGTAGCCATGCATCTGAAATAATTATTATTTATTGTAGATAAAAAAATACATTATAATCGCTCATATTAGTTAAAGAGGTATTGAAGTCTGTTGGTGTCGGGTAACAAAAATGACGACTATCTATCTATCTGTCTATCAGCCTTTAAAGGTCCACTGCTGGACATAGGCCGGCGATTATTCATTTATAATAGATGCCATTGATGTCGAACGCTGATTAATAACAAAGAAGTATACGAGAAACCTTGAAGCAACTTTATTGGTTTTCCCATACCTTGACCAAAACACGGTAAAACATTTTTATGCAAACATATAAGGGAAAATATTTAGCAAGCGGACAAGGCGCGCTATGCCTGGACCATTACACTCTCAATCAGTTCATTATATAACACCTAAAGCAGGTTCAAGTGAATAATTTAAAGGTAAGCCAAAAACATAACCAATATACCTGATTTACGAGTTGTTGAAACGCAGCGCTATGATGGGGGGCTCTATCTAAGTCTGCATGGAGGGCGAAGTCCGAGAGTGCTTTCCACGGCGGCTGGTAAGCGGTCACCTCCAGTGCGAGCGAGCCTGCGGGCTCGTGCCGCACTGGAGACCCAGCTACCAGCGGTACCCCCATTGACATGTAACCGAGCCGTCGGCCTTCCTATAGACAGGTATTAGCTTAGTTTGTATTCAAAGGTAATTTAGAAGCAAAAAAGATAATATTCCATAAGTTTAAAAGGAAGTTCTGCTCCAGTAGGGACGTAGGTAATTGTTAAAAAGAAATTGTATCTGTAGTTGCTTAAGTGAATTAATATCTTAAGATACATTTTTATCATAAATTATAAGGCAGATAAAATAGACAAAATTTTGTTTATGTGCTTGCACATTCACGACTCCACACGTCGGAGTGCGTATAGAATGAAATTAACGTAGGGAATTCAACCTGTGTTCAATTGTTCAACATTCAACCGGAATAGTTGCTAATTCAGCTACTGCAGTCAAATTAGTAACACGGAAATGTAATTCAGGACCCGTTTATAATACCGAACTCTCTACTCTAAATCCAAATAAGGGGAAGGCATTAGAAGAGGCAGCTGTATGCATTACGTTATTTGTTTGGTTGCATACTGTTTGTCCATAAAAATTCTTGTTTATCGAACTGCCCTCTTTTTTACGCCTAAATAACCAGATTATCCACTCCCCAATCTCACTCTGTACTTTAATTGCTGTATACACCCATGGGTACAGTTCAAAACATCGTCCTAGTTACAACTACTACGTACTAATACTATACTAATAAACATTGATAAATTCGACTGACATGAATTACCTTCTCCTGCTGCATTTGCATCTTGAGCTGCAGGGTCTTCTTCTTGTCCTTGCAGCGTTTGTTCTGGAACCACACGCGGATGACTCGAGGGCTGAGTCCCGTCATCTCCACTAGCTGCTCCTTCATCAGCGCATCGGGACGAGGGTTCGCTGCGTAGCATGTTCTGGAAAAAAGAAAACCGTTAAAGAATCTTTTTGGATTTTACGGAAATGTTGTATTAACCGATAAACGAACAGACCAACTACTTGATGGTAACTGGTCACTTCAATTTTGTTTTTCATAGGTAATAGAATATAATACTTATTCGTATAGGTTTGAATATCTTTATCTATTATCAGACTTTGGCATTACTTCACTGTCATTTATTTTACTATACAAACACTACAAACACTTATACTGACCCGCCGGCTATCGACATTGTACTAATAAGGACTTCATTAATTATTGCTCTACTAATTTATTAGTAGTATTAAGTTAATGTCTAATTCGATCAACAACTTGATCCAGTCTGGAGTGGGTTTACAGATTTCGATTCCGATTATTGGAAATTTAGAGAACTATATAAATTTCGATTTCATTTCATCGTGTAGTTATAATATTAAACACTTACGAATATCATAATGATTATGATAACATTATAAACAATATTATTGATTTTTCTCAGAATGCGGGTAAAGCTTTTATATCTGGCAACACAATCTTGTAATATTACCGCGATAATTGTGTAGTTAAAATAAAATAAAATGTTTTTATACTTTCTTTTTAAACGATTATTCTGCCTTACCTGAGGGTATGCAACTGTTTTTCATTAAGGACGGTGCGCACACGGGTTGGTTTTCCGTCGGCGGCAGCAGCAGTCCGTGCTCGACCGCTCTTATGAGATCCCGACTCGCTGCCTGAGTCTGAAAAGGGAGAAATATTGTTAAATTTAAAATGCAAACTTATACGCTCTTCCTAAGTATTAAACATTTGAAATGCTCCTAAACAAAGAGTAGGTATTACTGTACTAATAAGTCAAACTCGCATGATTAGTCCCTCCGAGATGAGATAAACAAGACAAGTTTATTTTTTTTAATATACTTAAATTTAATAAAAAAAATCACAAGCTCATGTCCATGGACGTACCAAAATAGAAGTCAATGAAGGGCAGCTTATTGGAAATTGAAAGCCTTCCAATACCTCGTGTAGCTTATAAAATATCTTACTTCATATGAGTTTGCCCTCCTTATAGAAAAAAGACTAATTTTCCCCACTTGCGCTATAAAACATTAAAATCATCATCCCAAAAATATTTTGCCTCGGCCTGGACTAGAACTATGATCATATCCAAGCGCAAGAACTCTTTGTCGTGACTGACTTTAATAAAAACAATTAAATTACCAAACCTACCATTACCTATGACCCGGGAAAAACATTATAATTTACGTAAACCCCTGCCCCGGTGACGAATCGAACACAAGACCCGTCGTTAGGCAAACAACATGGTACGTTGATGTTCGTATGAGTTTGAGAATGGTGTTGTAACAAAAATGGTAGCATTAAATTTTGTACCTCATTACATGTAGTACGTTGTATGCATAGTGCATAAATCGTGTTCGATTTAACATACAAGTTAATTATATTGCGTGATATTCATTTCCTTTGAAATCGACCGCTAACGCATTTGTAAGACAACGCTTTTAGACAGATATAGATCTTTAGCGGATAAGTTAGCAATATTTTGACCACATAATTGAAATGGTGATTGATTGACTGTTTAGATTTCTGATACTGTGTCCATAAAGATGCTGATCTAATCTCAAGGTCTTAGGCGCTGCAGTACAGCTTGAGTTTCCTTATGTGGTGCAATCTGTAGGTAAACGTGAATATGGATTCTTCAATCAAAATAACCTTTTTACATTAGACAGTAGCGAGGCGGCGTGGGAAGAAATAATTAACCAATAGGATTCCTGCCCAATTTAATCCCAAAGATAATCATGAATAGATAAGGGGGTTTTCCGTATTAGATCAACTCTTAAATACCATAAAAAGCCAAACTAACTGCAATGTCGATTGCCATTAGTGAAAAATAAAAATTTAAATTTATTTGCCAAAACCTCTTTCATCAGTCGATTAAAATATAATTTCTGCATAAATCTTAACAGTCCCCTTGACAAGCTAAGAAAAATGACAAAGTTAGGTACGGTAATAAATACTTGATAGTACTGTCCCCTCAGTATCCACTGTCCCCTCCGTCCACAACATGCACAGTAGGTACAATATCAAAGGGTTCATTAAACAGTAATTATGAGGGACACACGTCGCTAATCCCACTTCACGCCGGACGTAATCCTGGTCGACATTGGACGGTGGTCAGCGCTTTGTAAATATGTAAGTAGGCGTACCTATACATGCCTACTTCATTACTATATCTGTATACGTTACGTGTCGCATGGTGACTTGTTTATCTGTGCACCGATACTCTATGTCAAGGCGCTCATTTTATTATCTGTTTCAAGTTAGAAGTTTGGATTTTTCTATTACACTGGTTACCGGCAAAAGTAATATTGTATTACCTTTGTTTTCTCGATAAATACAAGTGTTTTTACGTATGAAACTACTGCATAGAAAAAAAGTACCTAATACAAATTTAATAGTATGTTTAAAATAAAGAATACCGATATTTTTGAATAATTTTCATTTAACGAATCAACGGAATTAGACACTAACACCTCTATTTTTTCGTTCTGGCTTAAGTACTATCGACGTTTATTCATTTAACGTATTTGCCAATGTTAACTTTTTTTTTAACCTAATATTAACAACGCCTTAACTTGACATTAAAGTTAAAACTCTTTTGAAATAAACTTCAAATGATAACTAACCATATTTGAATCTACTAATGCAGCATTAATTCATTAGCCAATTACAACTGTAGCCATGCCAGCTAATCCCGTTCACACCTCGGTAATCCGTCAACGATCGCCCCTTGTGACGTCAGACAACATGGCGGACGGTAGCTCTTGCCATGACAATAACATCAAGAGATGAAAGGGGTTGTTGTAACAGATCACGAATATTAAGGTTGATAGATGATGAGACCTTCATCGTCAAGCAAGTACAGTTGATTGTCTGTCCAGCAAAGGACTACATTTCGATGACCGTTCGAAGCATTACGTAACGGAATGGTATTTCAAATCTTGGGTATTGTGGTTTATTTATTTTCTATATACGGATAGGCACTTAATATACCTATCCAAAAATATATCTGAACTTTAATCCTATACAAATATTTAACTTAAGTACCACAATTAGGCGTGTGTAATAACATTTAGAATTTTCAGTTATGAATACTATTTGTAAATCAATTCAGTAGGTATACTGTAAGATGCTTGGCTTGTCAAAGATTCGTACACAAATACATAACGGAGAATAATTCCAAAAATATAGATCTGAATACTCACATTATTAATGGATTTAAGTATTATTTTTTTTAATTGTTACTTTAAATTTCGAGATGTCACAACAAATTCCTTATCTATCTGAATTTAATAATCTCAAAACGTACAACATTAATTATAAATTGTTTTAAACCAATTATTTGAAACTATTAATTCCCGATTCAAGACATTAATTCCTGCTCACGGCTATGATCTTACGTACCCACTAACAAATATTTACGAAGGTGACACATGGAAAGATAATAAGCAAACAGGAAGAGTAACGACTATCTCGGATGTAGTTACTATTTTGGAATGGAAATGATGATTATTATTATATTTATAAAATATTATATAATTATTATGCGATTAAATCTATAAATAAATAAAAAAACACGCTAACACACTCATATCCCCTGTAGGATTCCGTGTCGCGGGTGGCATGGACAACAAAAAATAACACGTCACTGACACCCATGACCCGAAACAAAATATCTGTCATATAAGTATCTGCCCTGGCCGGAATCGAACCCAGGACACCTCGCTTCGCAGGCAGAGTCACTATCAACTAGGCTACGGGGCCGTCAAAGTATAGCATAAGATATATCTGTCGTTGTAACTCTTAGACCTTTTTATATCAATATTAACAAACGAGCAGCCGAGCATTTGATGGTGGACACCATCGCGTACAGGTACCAATAACTTCAAGGAAGAGAGAAGAAGTAAGAAAGAATTAACACTGAAATTCCCATCTGGAAGACGAGACGTTTAACGGTTGTCTCTGTAGAGTGGTAGCTAGACAGTCATCATGAATTATTTACTGTTACGCTTAAAAGCAAATATATCCGATCCAATAGAAGTGATAGCTCAGTGGTTCGGATATCGGTCTCCCTAATGCGGGAGCCTGAGTTCATATCCTGCACGCATCTTTAATATTCAAAAAAGATCACTTGTTTCGATGAAGGAAAACATTGTATTCAACCTGAACATCTGAGGTTTTCCATATTGCCTAAGATGTGTGCAGTCTTACAACCTGTATTCAGCTAGCGTGGTGGACTATGGCCTGTACCCTTCACATTGTGAGACGAGACTGTAGCCTAACATGGAACAGTTATGAATTGTAATGATGACAGTGTAGATCCGGTGATACCCTGGATGTAGCCGCAGGAGAAGTGGTAGACAGTTGGTCATTTCGCAGTAACGGCGAGCAGTTCCGGGTTCGACGTGATTGCTCGATAACCGCGCCACTTGAGTTTTCACGCGGCC
The DNA here is from genome assembly GCA_018251375.1 of Calpodes ethlius. Lineage (NCBI taxonomy): Eukaryota > Metazoa > Arthropoda > Insecta > Lepidoptera > Hesperiidae > Calpodes > Calpodes ethlius. Next base: position 2,784 of record DWPA01007682.1, on the reverse strand, counting down.
AAATTAAAGGCGGCGGCCGCTTTGTCGGCGCACTTCAAACAGATATCGGTACGGTGCGCCGCGCAGGTTGCGATCGTAATGTGATTCAATTGATATCGGTGTCAGACGTAAGTATGATTTTTGACTAGTTTAAACCGCTTCTCTGGTTTGGATAGACGATTATATAGAATATACTAGGCGTTAAGGTTAAAAGTTATCTAACAGATGAATAAATCTTCGTATTTAAAGTATTTATCTCTGTTAATTTTGGGGGACAGAGTAACTTTGAATGAAGACGTTACTCTGCGGAAAAATATAAATTTCTTACTCTCACCCTTGCATTTGGATTATTTGTGTCGCAGGCGAGATATACAACAGAAGTAACAAGTCACTAACACCCACGACCAAAAAAAAAATGACTTTCAGATAAACGCAGACCGATTCCCTTCTCAAGCTGGGTCACTAACCACTGGCCCTCAGCATCTTCTCTAAAGAAAAGTTATAAAGTTAAAACTTTCTGCCTTGCAATAATGTGAGATGGATGCCTTGCCCTTAGACTATATATGACATAACTGGACCTGACCTCTTTTTTTGTCTTTCACACATACACACATAAATAAAGAATACATATTTATAGGATAACATTCGTAGAGCTAACTAACTCTGACAATGCTCCGAAGTTGGAACTTTTAGAATATATGTGTTTTTTAATTATAATTTTTTTTATATAACCTTAGCTAAATCTGTTACCTATTGGTTGAAATTTGACCACGGCTTGAATAAGGATCATCGGATTCCCTCTGGCTAAATGAGGGTATGAAGACGATTGGAGCCGTCTTCTGGAGGCAAAAGCGTTTTTACCGATATTTCGACCTAAGGCTATAAACATCGTGATAGTGTGTCTATTTATAAAACTATCATTTAATCTCGTTTCATTTGACTATCGCCATCTTGGTGCTGTTGGGTACCAGTAGGGAACATCCGTGGAACTAATAATACAATTGTAATGAATTAATGATACAATATAGAAATCAATGAAATAATAATTACGTTATCAATTTTTTTATAAGTGTACTTGCTGGCAATCTACTCTTTATAACGAATCATAAAAAGTATCCGAAAATAGATCAATACAGAAATTAAATGTTTTTTCTTTGATTGTCATATTATTATTAATGTATTGGGAGTATAACAAGACTACGCTGTGAAGTTAGAATACATTGATATTTTTCCTTAAAATAAAAAAGGTTGTCGATTCCTTTCTGTCATTGGTTGCATTGTTAAAATATACATCGTAATGTATATTTCTACAAAAATGAGATGTTCTTTCGCGGTAAAAAGTAGCACTCGTCGTCCTCCCAACTATCTCCAAATAAAAAATCATACTATAGTAACGCCCCGTTGTGGACAAAAAATACAGATTCGTATTTATAATACGAGTAAAGATAAACGTCCAATTTAGTTCTAATGATGCTTTAGGGAGATAGTACAGAAATTGGCGGTCACTTTGTACTGTAAAACTGACCAGCGTATATTATACAAAGGGTCTACAAAACCCTTTTCTATACATGTTGACGCTTAAAAATGTATGGTACTGACATTTGGTGTAGAAAAAAAGAAATGCGGGAAGGTAATGACAGTGGGTATTGACCAAACTCTTCAGTCTCCACTCTCGGAAAACATAAGACAATTATGTGCAGAAAACAAGCGTAAGTAACCAAGTTCCATACACAATCCACTCATAATTAGTTAAGATACCTATTTGGTTTTATCCTTTAAAATTTCATAAGTTCGTATGTATCCCACGGAAGAGCGAAGGCTCCTACAACAGGTACTTTGTGCTTAGAACGAGACTCCAGCTACGTGCTAATGTAACTCACCTTATGAGATGAATAAATAATTATTATTATTCCATATATTTATTTTCTCTCCGAAGAGGATTTAACTCTTAGTACACAAGCGTCAGCCAAGTGTACCTACTAGTAAAGTTATGTTATACCTTAATAATATTAAAAAAATTGCGAACTATTCGGCAAGTGTTTAATATTTGTAACTGCTTTCTGTAATGTTTGTGATACGTGTGATGGAATTTTGAGTAAAAGACTATTGTTTTTATTATTATGATTAAAATGTGACGTCACAGAGAGATACCTCATGGTAACGCTCTGTCCGTAGAGGGTACGGAAAACGAGGATATGAACTCTGTCCAGACCCGCTGGAGTCAGTTCAGTCAGTCCAGGTGAAGCTGCGTGCACCGCCGTACCGTCCACCACACAATCACAGCGCGCGGTGATCGAGTGATAAGTGAACTAATTGAGTGTTCCGCGATAGCTCGACCCGCACTATATTGGCAAATATTGCCAATATCCAATAACATCGCAAATTTCACTGGCTCATTTTAATACGAAAGTACCGAACACGATCCAATTAAATAAGTTAGTAAGATATTGCGGGCTTCATCCGCGTGTTAAAAATAGAATAGCAATAAAAAGGTTGCCGATTCCTTTCTAATGGTGACTATGCAATTCTTTGTTGATAAACACTCTATTTAATTCGACTGGATTATACATTTAAATCAATCAAATAAATGAGATATATTTTCGCGGTGAAAAGTACCCTACGGTACTCTACACGCTTCAACTATCGCCACACTAAAAATCATACCACAAGGTCGCTCCGTTGAGACGCAAAAGAATGAAGAACAAACACACTTTCGCATTTATAATATTAGTATAGATATTTAATCAATTTTATGTCATAACTTTATTCGACGTTTTAACTGACTTGATATCTATAATATATTTT
>DWPA01007681.1:0-10176 GCA_018251375.1 Calpodes ethlius | reverse complement strand
CGCGGGCGGCATGGACAACACAAATAACACGTCACTAACACCCATGACCCGAGAACTAATATTTATCTGTCACATAAGTATCTGCCCCGGCCGGGAATCGAACCCCGGACCCCTCGCTTCGCAGGCAGGGTCACTACCAACTAGGCTACGGGGCTGTCAAATATAATCTATATCTATTGGTATTATTTGTAGAAAAAAGCAAAATTTTGACGTTTTCATCCCGTCATTCCAGCTTTTCACGTCGCCTGGTATAGTTAATTGTAAAATGTTTTCAGAGATCCTCTGATTGGCACCCGGCTTGGCTTGACGCTTGCACTAAGACCCCGCTTTCCCCACTTGCTTTACAAACTTGTCGAAGGATTCTACGTCTAATTCGGCCTGTTATGAATATGTCGAAGCTTGTTACAGTTAGACTTTAGTGCTGGACGTTGTTTATTAAAAAGTTTATGTATTTCTGCCTACTAAGCAAGAGGTTATGAAAATGGTGTTGGGAAATTAATTTCAATACTTAATTGTTTCATATTGATTTAACGCAAAACTTATTTTAAGTTAATATTAGAGAAGTACTTTTTAATTGCCTAATGATTTGACCATAATATGTTTCTCAACTGATAATATTTATATTTAGTAATTAACTGAATAATTTATTTTCAAAAGCAATCTTTTCTCAGTGGTTACTTCCAAAGATATTTTTTTATGAAATCAACAAGGTATTCAAGAATTAATTATTAAATCCACTAAGTAACATACATACTGTGGAATTATATTTCCTATCGAGATTTTTCTCTAGTGTTAAATACAAGTTCTATCAAAAATTTAACTTTAAATTATCCTTGAAGAAAGCTTCTAACAATACCGTTCCTTGTATTGTGAATTCACGTTCCAAATTTGAATTTTATAGTTCTATATTTCGTTTAGCAAAAATAACGGTCAATAGTTTTGTCAAAAAACTTTTTTTATGCAATTGTTCCATTACCAATATCTTCCAGAATTTTCACGTCATAGAACAATGAACATTTTCAATAAATGTTTTTTAAAACTACCCTGCTTTTTAATTAATCGCATTTAAATCCGTTAGTAGTAATGCTTTATAACGTTTCACACGAAGACACGCTGCTTGTACTGGAAACGTAAGTAATTATTAAATGAAGATGTATTTTGAACAAAAATACGTTTTTTGTTTTCCGTTTGTCGTATGTCCGACTGAAGGTTTAAAAGTTAGTTCTTTTAACTATCTTTTTTCCTGGCCGGCGATATTTTTATGCCGTTGGCATTACTGCTGTCCATAAGCCGCAATGATCGATAGAACGTCTTCTCGTTTGTTGGTTATTTACATAAAAAACAATACTGGTAGTTCAAAATAGTAATTTTGGTTTCCAAGGTTAACTTTTGCCTTAAATGTTTCGTTATTATTTATAATCCCTTATTTTTAGCTGCCAGTCTCTTAAGTATAGGTCAATTTATATATGCGATAGAATTGAAATCATTTTTACTTTACTCTTGCCATAATCAATCTTGAAGGGGTTCTCTATGCCCAAAAACAAAAATTTTTTTTAGCAACTGATTATTACTTTCTGGCAGTATTTATTAAATTACCAAAGTTACTAACTAAAACAAACACCAATTACGTAATAAACACTACGTAAAAATTATAATTTATACCCACTGATATATAAGCATATTGAACATAGGGTTTGATGGAAATTGTTTATTGGGGAGCTCTTCGTCGCTTTATAATAGGGTGGCAACTTTAATATTGTACGCTGGCAAGGGCTTGGGAAAATGTCAGGTTATCCATAAAAGGTGGTTTTTGAAGCTTTTTGTATTATTTTTTTTTATGTTGATTAGTAGAATGTATCTAGGTACTGTATAACGCGGCTTTTCCTATGGTGTGACTGAGGATCATTTTACTGATAGTCACACCGGTGTGTTGGTGACACTAATAGTGCTAATCCAGTCTTCTTACTAACGAATAGTAACAAACTGATATTCTTATTAACACCTGAAGTTGCTAACTGTCCCTTCTTCAGTAATATTCGATGTTGGCGACATGTTGCGATCGTGTCCATGGGTGGTGCAGTTCTCATTTCCGAACGCAAGCATGTCAGTGTTTCGAAACTCATTCCTATTTATAATCTGTTGAGTTTGACAATGAGAATTACAATATGGTGGTTGAATCCGGACTTGTTATTAAAACGATACTTTCTAACAGGTGGTATTAGATGGTAATGCAAGCTGGTTTTCTATTTCTTATCCCATTAAGAAAAAGGATTTTGTTGAACAAGGCATAGGCAATATTTCTGTAAACATTAAAGATACATACCAGTACGGAGGAAATTTTAAGTAAGGGATTTTTGATACAATTGAGTTTATTGACCGGTATCTCCTTGTTTCAGATGATGAATTGCAAGACGGAGTGGCAGCCTAGCGGCGAACAATGACTATTTCTAAATATTTTTGTATTGTGTATTGTGACTTACTTTTAAGACAGAATAAGTAAATCTTATTGTAAATTATTATGTTGTTTTAATATCCAGTCGTTTTAATGTTAGGGTCAGATTTTAAAGATCCGGCAAAACTAAATTATAAAACGTAATCTATAGTCATGTTATAAATGTAAAAATGTTTGTCCGTCGGAGCGGAACGGAGCGTCGCTATGTTATGATTTTTAGTTCGGAAATAGTTGGGAGGACGAGTACTATAGGCTACTCTTTACCGCGAATAAACATCTCATTTCTATGGATATATTCATTACAATATATCTATCTATCTATCGATCTATCAGCCTTTAAAGGTCCACTGCTGGACAAGGGCCTCCCCTAATTTGCACCACTCAGACCGGTCCGGAGCCTTCTGAATCCAGCGAATACCCGCTGTATTCTTCAGGTCGTCAGTCCAATGTATATTTCAGCCAAATTTAAGGAATTATTTAACAGCCAAGCATTGCTTGGCAACCAATGGTAGAAAGTAATCGAAACATTTAATTGTCGTTCTTTTAACACACGCGTACGAAGCCGCGGTAACATCTTATATTAAAATAACTTCGCATAAACGAGTATATTTTAATTCTCCAAACTTTATTATCTCAGCGAAACAAACCTGTTCTGAAAACTACATTGCTTTTGCTCAATTGCCGCGATTTAGATTTCTTCGATAAAATATCATTTCCCGGATACAAACCGCACACCTTGGTAGTAATAGACAGCTTGTTAAGTTTATCTTCCGAGATTTTCTTCAAGGAAGGATCGGTGTTGCGTTCGTTGAACTTCGGAGAACAATTTGAAACGGATGTTACTAGCGGCGGATCTATCTTCAACTTGTGCTCCATGTAGCTGGACTTGTATTTTCCGTAAATATCTATATGTTGCACGGTGTTCAAAAATCCGCACCTTTTATAGCGGTCCTCCAGCGTCTCTCCTAAATCATGAAGTATATTTTCACACATTTCTATCATAAAATCTATATGTATCCAAGGTGTAAAGATTTAGACGAATAAACTATAATTTTGATACTAAATCATTTTATCTTATAAGCCCAGGAATTATCGCCTTTTAATGCATGTCGCAGTGACGTAAGGACTGACAGGTGTATTTGAAGTCTTCATATGATATCATGCTTTTCCTGCCAGAATGTAGTTATAAACAACTTACGTTACAATACATCCGTAGTAGCATTTAAATTACAATAACTAACCTAACCTTACAATTAGTACGTGTAAGTTGAAGTATTGTCATGTCATCTGTCATTCTAATATAGTGTGGTTCAAAATATTGTTACGCACACCCCTAGCAAGTGGATAGAGGGCGCAGCTGTGCAGGTTTGATGTGGTGGCGCTAGTGTGCGCTGGCCTGCGCACGCATGGGAGGTTGTCAGGGAAACGGATTTTGTCAGAAAATAACTGATAAGAGCCTTTGAATGTAAAATAAAAACGTATTTCCTTTTAAAATATTTCTTCATTTAACACTATACTCTATAGTCAAGTTAAAATAATTACTTGAGTTTAAGTATTGATTTGAAAACTAAATCGCAGAGTACACTAAATGTATTTTGTCAACTCCAAATTGTCCATTGTGTTGTCAACCTTCTTGAAATCTGGCAGATGTTGGTATTTAAGTTGGTGACAATACAATAATATGGTACCACAGATGTAGTCTCATGATGGAGCTCAAAGATGGGAGAAGGAACCCTCAAACATCTAATATTGAACCTGTCGATTTATCTAGTATATCTTTTGTTTACTTCACCTGATAACTGATGATGAATCTGGAAGGTATTTGATAGAATCTTAGAAAGGAAAGAGGAACAAGCGATGATAGATGATTACTTATATTTATAAAGTTAATGACATTTTGTTATTTCGATCTTAAGTCTAGGTTGTAAGATTAACATTCTTGTAATAATTTAATAAAAAGTTATTGTTAACAGCGTTATGTGAACATGTTTGGTAACTTTTCCGTAAACTCGTGCACTCACCGCGTTATATATTAGTATTGAAATTGTTCCGTCAGACATCTCTGCCATGGCAATCTGTGCGCCAAACGTAGCGTGGGTGTTAGCAACATATTTTCATAGAGTACCAACTTTGTTAGATATATACTGAGAAATACTTGGCTATACGTGATTTTAGTACACTTTGACTTTGAGCGCTGTAATTTTTTTTAGATTCCCTTCCCTGTAATGTTGCCTTCCTTGTCTGTTAAGAACGTCAAACAGCAAAAAGTCGCATCATCAATCTTATTATTGTTTTGGTTTAATATAATCAAATGGGGAAAAGGAGTTGGTAATGAATGTAAAATGCTCTTTGAGTTTCTCTTCTGCAAAACGTTGAAACTTGTGTTGCCGTTACATCAGGTTTGGAATAACAGGGTTGCTAGTTACATAATATTATTTTACCAAATAGTTTCAAAGTGAGAATGCACTATTATTAACTATACCAGTAATTTATAATGTCTCAGGTATCGTTTCCGCATACAGTCCCCAAGGACTGCGTGGATCTACGTAGTGCGATGCTACAGTTATTAGATATTATAAATAATGTAGTATACCTACTCTGTAGGGAACTCATTTAAATCCCAATGGTATAACGATTATTTATGCCAGATTAGATCTACTTTTGTACAGAAGATGGCTTGTAAAATAAAACGAACAATAGGAACGAACAAATGTGAGCAAATATCACCTGATTTTTATCAGTTTAAATCTTTTACTGTGTTTAAGTAATACATTATTGATTTCCTCATTGTTATTTACTATACATTGCTAAGGTATATATATCATAATGAAATAATTGAATTTATAATAGATATATAATCGACCAATTACAAACAATACGACGACCGAAGACCAACTACGGCAATATGTATGTATGTATCGTATTGTTTCTGTGTGGTTATATAACATTAGCAGTGATATCCTAGCGGTTTGTATATGGCTGTGACGAATGCGGGCCCTGAGTATGAATCCAGCACATCTCATTTTCACACAAATATAAGCACGAGTAATAGAAGGTAATACTCACAGGCTTTAGTGAAGGACTACATCGTGAGGAAACCTGCTTACCAGAGACTTCTCCACGATGCTCTCAAAGGTGTGTGAAGTCTATCAATTCGCACGTAACCAGTGTGATGGACCTTTGACATCGGTAGAGGATACCCGAGTTCAGTCACGGGTCAGTCATGGGTTATTATGATGTTGATACATTAGTATTATATTAGTGTGGAATTATCGGTATTACTCAATTACCCAGGGCAATAAAGCTGTCCATTGAGTGATGCCCCATTTGGAGTGCGTCCACATGGCGGGACTCCAAATTTATTCTAGTACAGGTACAGACGGAAACCATATTATAAACTATAAAATTTTGATTAACAACATTTACTTGCATAATAATATTTTTTATTTAAATATTAGTATTTTCTTAGGTTCTTATATTGTGAAGTAGTCCATTTTTTTTAATGATATTATTTGAGACGCCGTCTTAGTTTGTTAGTATGTGTGTGTGGTCATGCAAGCGGAATAAGAATTATTTTTTGTCATTATATAAAGTTGAAATTTTTCACGTTGTTTTAGTTGTGATGTTAAATACCTTTATAGTATAAGTGTGACCTGATACTCAGGGTTAGCTTCAGATGAGATAACTCCTCGACAGGGAGATGAGTATAGTTAAGTAGATAACTTTTGACATTACAAGGACAGAGTAGGTAAGTACATAGGTCGAACACGAGCAAGCTATCAAGTGTAAAAAATAAAAAATAGCAATAGTTTTCAAGATCCATTCAATTATATTTAGTAGTCGACGCCGGCGCCGTTGGGTACTTACCAATATTTTAAATAACGTTTTTCCTCCTCACTGTACCGAGCTAATTACACAGTGATCTTGATCCTAATAGCGAACGTTGAAATAATTCACTAATGGTTTTATTAGCGGTGGTCATAAAACTACGCACATTTATGCTATTTTAAACACCTACTAAAAAGTTTTTTTTTCATTTTCGATCGTGACTCGATTTACATTCTCTTCCTCTAAGATAAATAGGAACCTAGAGTATATTATTACTTCTCTCATATTTGTTGTAGTTGACATGAATATCTTTTAGGCAAATAAAACTGATAATGGTTGGTATTATTTTGGGTTCCTATACAGAATCCTTATGTACAGTTTTGGCACGTTTGTCTGTTTGTCCGTCTGTTTACAGCATACTGCAGCGATCCCTGATACTAGAAAGGTATTATTTGACATAGGTGTTATATACATATTTATTACACCGACAAAGCCGTACAATAAAATGAAGTGTAGCATCTTAATACTAAAAGTAAAAATGTTTCTTTCACATCCATGGAACGTTGTGGAGTGTCTGTGGAGAGGTTATTCAAAAATATTACGGGTCTGGGAAGACCATTTCAAAATTCACGAATCCGTTTGCCGATAAAAAAAAATTATGCTTTAAAAATGCAAATATTTTTATACTCAAGTGTCATCTCTCTCCTGGCGGATAAATAACTGGTCAATTCACCGAAGTTAAAAGGAAAACTATCAGGAAGTGCAGTTTGCCAACTTTACTATAGAATTCTATGCTACGTTAGGCCTGATACAAACTTGGCCATTTTTTTGGTCATTGACAAGCTTTAATTTGCTTGTTATTCATTAAAAAACATTTAACTTATTTCAAAAATCCTGCGCGCACGTAGAATTTCACACATATATAATATAAGGGTTATTGGGCATACTTGGTACCTTCTTTGATATGGTTACAGTCCTTTTAGTGATGTGTGAGCAGGAATAGGTAATTACTAGAAACCATCAAGTAATATTATTTATGTTAAATAAACCAACGGATATGCTTCTATACATTGCAAATACTTCAACTTAAATACTACATAGAAACAGAATTCTGCGACAAAAAAAAATATTCAAAAAGCTTTATATACCGAATAGATTTATTACAAGTAAATAGATAAATCCAACTCTTTGGTTTGAAACAATCGACGGTGATACATATAACAAGTCTTACAACTACTTAATTTAATATACGTGTACTTATTTATTTAATATATTAAAGTGACATTGACAAAATACTTTGATCTCCCCGCAGTCGTTATAATTGTATCTCCCTCGACAACTGTCTTGTCCCCGAAACCTAAGGCACGTGTGGTCACAACAACCGATCGACGGTACAAAAGATCACTCTTAAACCTTAATTTAAATTTTCTGTACTAGCGACAAACATGGTCTGGAAAACGTGTTTTAGTTCCTAAAAATATCACTAAAATGTTTTTGAGACGCCCAAAAACTTTTTTAATAATACGTTCCTAGGCTTACCTCCTCGTATCTCTCTTTCTAATATTTCATTACTCATTACAAGATCCAAATACCGAATTACCCTCTAAATCAAGGTCAAAATAATACTCTGGTACTACTACAACTACTCTAGAAGTTTGATAGACCGAAGGCAGTGTTTTGATAGAATGTCTTGATGTAGGAATTTGTGTTCGTTACGAAGTGGCTATAATAAGGGCGGTTGGTGTCGCGAGCGTCATTCCGGTGGCGCTCCGTTGGTTTGCGCCGGGGGCTCCTCGTCGTTCTCCAGGATGGCCGCGAACGAGAACGGCACGAAGGCATACCCTTGCCCGTCGTAGAATTTGCTCATAAATTCCACCCTGTAGGAAAATTGACACAAGAAATTCATCACCTATTTTTTCTAACATTTTATAAAGTATAGGAGTTTCGATGCTTTTTAATCAATATTATTATATACTTAGAAAAATACATCTGTAGAGTTAATAAGACTAGACAGTTCCTGGTTTTCGTGACTAAAGTGATAGCATCGTTATGAAGCTCACATCTTGCAAAACCAATAGTCAGAGCTAAGCCTCATTACAAGTTAAAATAACTCACCAATGCAATCTAAGTGTATGCAGGAATGCCGACAGCCCCTCCATCAGCACTAGGATGGCCAGAGTGAAGAAAGCCCAAATCGCGAAGATGACGTACAGTAAGATGGGTCCCACTGGCGGCCCTACCAGCATGCCCATTCGAAGCACACGCTGCCAAAGTACTGCGGACAGTTCTGCGAAAAGTTCATTGGATTGTAATAATTAAGAAATTGTCTCTGTCTCCACACGCTGTTTCTTAATGAGAAAAAGATCACTCCCCTATATGTAAGTCTTGACATTTCATTATTGAGTTTAAGTCTATTTTGCATGCTTATGGTGATAACGAACGTGATCCTGGATGTTTACCATGCAATCCCCACGTTCCGGTCTACTTGACTGGATTGTATATTCGGCCACCTCCCAGAATTTTTAAACAGTTTAGTTGCAGTGCTGTAAGGTCAGTCATAACGAAAATCTTACCATTTCTAATACTAATGAAGAATTCGGTGCGGGTGGTGTTACCGATATTCATAATCTCCTGTAACGTTCACGGATGGTTCTGACGTTTAATTTAATTTCTATTGACAACATGATATCTATTCTTTATATTCTAAAGTAAGTATATTTAGTACGAACTTTGAATCGATTGCTGTACAGTTATAATGAATCGAACATTACAGCTTATCGTAGGTCTTCAAGTAGTTTGTAATATACAACAACTCTTGTTGTATTTAAATAAGAAGTTAGCGTAATATCAAAGATATGACAGAAATAATTGAAATATAAAGCTTTCTTTCGCCATTTATTCTCCCATGTTGCAAAGCACCTTTACAAGATGGTGGTAGATTAATAAAATTTACATGTGTGCATCATCGATACCTTTGAGAAAATTTGAACGGTTTAGAATTAGAATGTACACTTACGAGCATGGGCTAGCGACAACGCCCACAATCGCAAGTAGGACGCCGTGTGAGACACAGTTCCCAAAACATATTCAATTGTGTGGATCGCTTGAGTAATCATCATCTCTCCGACGCTGTCTTCTTGCTTCTTTACTAAGTTGCCACTCTCCACTCCTTGCTGGTATTGCTAGAATGTATGTACAGTCTTTGATTTTATTCAAAAATCCTTAGTATTACTATTGACTGCGTAAAAAATGTGAAACTTAGATCCATTATAAACTTCAAAGTCATTACAATCTAATTTTACCTTTCGTCTTTTAGCTGCTCTTATCTGGTAGATGGGTTTACCGAACAGCATTATTGGTATACATAGAAAGGCAACAGCAAGGAAGATCTTTTGTATGGCGTCTTGTCCGGGGAACATGAACGCGAGGCACGGCTCCTTAATGTCTGATGACTTCATCAGCATCATGTTGATGAAAATGATCAGAACTGATGGAGCGCAGGACGTACCGTACGCTGGATCTGTAGATTAACATTAACTTATAGATCACGCAAAGACTTTTAAATAAGTACACATAATTATATGTAATAAATAAAGGAACGCCACCGTGAGAGTACATTAAATTTAGTCGAATACTTATATGTTAAACGAGTTGTGATTAATTAGATTATTTAATTTTAAATTTTGGAACGAAGTTCCTAATCCGCGGTACGCTGGCTAGGAGGCTAGGCGAACGTCACGAAAAATTCTCACGACACTTTTGCTACAGTGTGTAGCGTTCGGAGAGTGGGAAGACAAAGTATATGATTCGACTTATTCGTTCTCTCTCTCTCTCTCTCTCTCTCTCTCTCTCTCTTTTGACAGTGACAAGCCACAAGACGCGCGCGTCTGCTGTGT
>DWPA01007680.1:0-10176 GCA_018251375.1 Calpodes ethlius | reverse complement strand
TTGTGAATAACATATAATATATATTAATTATTACGTTCATTCGAAATAATTATCAATCACGTATGGAATAACTGATTTTTATGAAATTATGATTGGTAGTTCAATTTCAGAAATATTAGTTATTTGATATTATTTACTATCCATTTTAATCGTATGAATGAAGCATATAATAAAATGATATTTAAAAACGATTGATCAATAGTCTTTAGATATTAGTATAGAACAATAAAATACACAAACTATGTATTTGTTACTTCCGAAGCGAATGAATATGATGCTTCGTTCTTAGAAACATTTCTTTAAGGTTATCTTATTATAAGTTATATCTTTTGTAGATGGTACAATCCAAAAATGGATCGCTGGGGATGGTACTACCACCTCAACTATTTCTGCCGTGTAGAAATTGTCTTATAAGGAACTGTGTTCCGGTTCCATTTAAACTTATACTAGAGACGACCAAGGATAGCAACATCTGTGACCATCTACGAGTAGGACAAATTGCCAACAATTAGTAACTAAATCATTACAAATACTTATCAACAAAAGTAACCTACAGTAACAATACTTACTAACTAACTACAATCCCACCTAAAGTCTTTGAAGTACCAGTTCTATTTGTAGATCATCACTGATGTTTGTGGCCGGTTCATAATGGTGGCACTGCAAGCTATCCCATATCCCATAAAAAGAGCTTGGTAGTAAAAATATGGGTATGGCCGTGATAACTTCCCATCAGCTCATAGTTTAGAGTTCGTCAGAACGTATAACTAAACTATGTATTATTATGGTTTTTAAACATAGAATAGCTTACGCGATCACTTAATGGAGCTTTTATTTTATGATCCTAACGAAACAGTTATACATTTTAAATAAGATTATTCCGTAGAAATTATTTATATGTTAAACAATTATGGATAATCCAATGATTTTATATACATAAGATTGATGGAGAAAATCACATTTTAATAAGTCGATATTTTGCTCAATACATTGTTTGATAATTGGCACGGCTTATTTATCAACTCTATAAACGCACTCGCTTTACTCAAGGAAACATGATCATTATTTCAATGTCACTATTGATTCTATGTCCTAATGCGTTAATAAGCGCACTAATGCTCCTCTAACATCTGCCTTAACGTAAGTGTTAAGCCATTTTAAGCTTCGTTATTAGAGCATCAGATGCAGCAGGCGTATTACCATTTGTTTTTATATGACTTAACTTTTTTATGTTTAACCTGTGCACCTCTAAGTGAACCTACCGTAAACCATTCTAAATGTCAGTAAAACTGCATGAAATTCTGGCCTGTTGGTTTTGATATTATTGTGCTCAAACAAAGAGACCTTGTTTATATTATATATTATATTGTGTACATTTAACTTCACTCGGCCTTAACCTATTCGGTGACGAAATTAGGTACATGTGATTAGCTTGACATTTATCTCTGTACTAAACCAGTCGGACAGCCAGTAAATAGGTACAAACGATAAATATTTCAGACTAGCCAACAGGCGAAATGACTAACGATTAATTAATTTGTCAAATTGTTTGTAGCGACTGGAAAATGAGCGGGAAAATTGCGAGTTTATGTAAATAGTGACACGCTGAAATTACTTTGGGCGACCGTTTAAAGATATTTGGCATTTCGCTTTGGACTGCTATTTAGGATAATTGTTTTGCATTGTTTAAAATGCGTCTAAGTTATTTTAAAGCTATAGACTGAAGATTGTTTTTAGAGTAGGTATCTTGGTAAAATTATTCTGATGGTAACATTTTCTAGGCCCGTCATTCATTCATTTAACTAACTCTTACTTCAAGTCATTGAGTGATTATTCGAAATAACACAATAAAATGGAACGTGTTTTTTATGTTTATGCGAAGTTCGACGTGAGGTTAATTGTTGTTTTGAATGTGTTATTATTATTAAATAAGAGATACCATTTTACTATAATGTATTAATATCCAAGTAGTGTGTGAGTATATATGTATAGGAGATTAATAAAATAAATAATTTTATTAGTTAAAACACGATTTTATAGGGCAAAAAAATAGTAACTGTGTAATTGACAATTGAGTTCCTTCATCTGGAACCAACTCTGAATCTAGTATTATGTTATAAGTAGGCACTTATCAGAAGAACTACATTACTTATCAGAAATTAAAGCAAAGTGTAAATTTTCAACTTCGTAGGATAAGAAGTAGTTCCAAACTAGCGACACAATTAAACTCCCACATTAGGTTTACTCGTGTAGTAAAAATATTTCACTGTATTCGAAATTGCGCATAGCCAATGACATGTCAAATTGTGGGCCAGTAGGTACATGGATGAGTGGAGGAAGTCTATGTTTTTTTCCATGGACTTTTTCTGCCCCAATTATCATCGTTATCGTTAAATAGTAATCCTTAAGTTACGTTGCAGGTCTTTAGTCGACAACAAACTACTGACGTGAGTTGGACCGTTATAGCGCACTCGAGTAGTTTGGAGTACGCTCTCGGCTTTTTCAGTTTCAAAAAGAGTCCCTTTTATTACAGTACATCGCTTACTGATCGAAGAAATTTAATCTTTATTAATAATATACAATTCTAAATATCCGATGCGCATAGTAAAACTTTTTGAATCTTACAATCTATTCTGCATAGTTAAGCATTTTATTAAATTCTCATTATCTAGCTATTCATAAAGTTTTTATGCTTAAAAAACAAAGTTTTCGCTAATGAGTTTCACTTTTATTATACAACTCGATCTCACTAAAGCAGTCAGGATTATTAATCGTTCTAAATTAATCTTTCGCTCGTTCTACTGGAAGTCAATTGATCTGGAAGCTTAACGTCTATCTGTATAGAGTCTGATGCACAAATACAGTATTGGATTTCATTATATAACGTTAAATATACATTACAATATCAACTTTACAATTCTTCGGTTTCTCCATTAGCTACTGGACTCGTAAACAAATATAAGCATATTTAATGCGTGTTAGCAGTTATTGTTATTATTTTATATCCGATATTTATTACGGTTCAGTTGCCGGTTAGCATAAAATAAACAAATATATAGACTTACGAGTTAATGAGTGTAATATTAATATTATATGTGTAAGGTACAAATTAATCATCATTTGTTATATCATGATAGTATTTAGAAGTTTTTATTTAACTTGCAATGTTTATTAATTTGTTTGTTTGTTAGTATGTTTCTTTGGGTCAAATCTTGCAAGATGAATTAGAACTACTTCCTCTTATGTTATGATGTTGAAATTTGAAACACTACTTTGATCCCGATGACAATGAATCTTTGTGACAAGTATGACCTGAAGCAGCATTGAGCTGGCCCCAGACGAGGGAACTCCTCAACTATGAAGCAAAATTACCAATCTCTTGAACTATAAAAACGTGTTTTTAGTTTATCAAACTCTTAATTTATTACAGTCACATTTGTGAGAATTCTTGCGAGAATTCCTTAGTATTACAATTTCACGTTACAATTTCAAGTTTTGCAACTTCACAACAAGTAAATATTAAATTAAAACAGCTGATTCAAATTTACTTTTAAAGTTTTTCATTAATAGGTCATTTTTATTTCTTGTTTTATTACTTATATTCGATTTTGAGATGTGACGTCATGAAATGTAGGAGCCTCGTACCCCTTGTCACGCTATGTTACACTTCATGGTCACAAATATTCGTTATTTATGGATGACCTCAAAGGTAAACATACGTCTAGTGTTTACCAGTCATTCATCTGTATATTATTATACTCTGCTTTTGAAGCAAGCGTTACAAGCTGATCGAAAACAGGTGGTTTTTGCTACATCCGTCATAAAAACAATTAATTCAATCGGCAATTAATGTTTATGTGGAGTCAATTGACGGTTTTCATTTTTGATTAACGTTTATTTTTAATTTCGTTTTGATGCAAGGTAGGTCAACAAAATGTAGGCCGTAATTACTAGCTAGTTCAGCGTGACCGGCGGCCGCGGGTTAACGGTAAGTCGGTACCGGTAATTGATGGAACGTGCCATTATATCGCCTTTGTGAGAAAACACTGCCAATAATAATCCGTTTCATAACGATCATGACGCGACAGATTATAGCAGAATGTTATATAATGAATACCGCGATATCTAAAGTTTTAAACGAGTTCTATCTACTTTTAAATGATTAAAAAATCAAATTGGATTATGTACTGTGTTATCAACGCCGATGAAGTCAAAGATCTGTTTAATTGCATTAGGTTAGAAAGTAGATTTTCACTAAAGTTCGTATTTGTTGAGGTTAGTTCCTCACGTCTGAGGAAGAATCGGTGTTTAAACGAGACTCCGGAACTTCCTTATATGCGCCGAATAACAATGCGCCTCAATAGTTAGTAACGGTTAGCGAGTAATTATTAGTAGGTACAAGTCCTAACAAACAGAAAACGGGTCGAACAGGTAGACACACAGGTAGACATATCTTAGGCCTCGAGCAATGATGGGTTCTGTGAAATAAAATAACAATTCCTCCTGAAACGGACTATGAAAATTGGTTATTTATGTTGTTATATCCAATCGAAAATATCTTAAGTATGTAAAAAAAATATGCAATATAAATAATAATTAATTTTAGTAGTACCTTCTTTGATACTTACTATAAAGTAATTTTTATCGAACATATTTTATGTACTGGCTTAATTCCAATAGTAAGATAATAAGAAATTATATATATTTAACAGTACTGAAAAAATTAAGCTGTGATAGCCTAGTGGCAATAGCCGTAATCCTAGTAAACCTAGCTGTCTTTCGCGGAGGGTGAACTGAGTTAGAATCTTGTCCGCACCTTTGATTTGAAGAAGTTATGTGCGTATAAGTTTAGTATTACTTTCTTTGGGGAAGGTAAACATTGTAAGGAAACCTGCACACTTGAGATTTCTCCACAATGTTCTCAAAGGTTTGTGAAGACTACAAAGCCGCACCTGGCCAGTGTGGTGGACTAAAGCCTGTACCACTCTCATTGTGAGAGAAGATCCAAGACAGTGGGACAGTTATGGGGTGGAATTATGAAAAAATGAAGAGTACTTTTTTCATAATTAGTGCTAATTTATTAAGTGGTTTTATTATGGAATAATTTCCTAATTGTCGGTATTGAAATACTTTGTATTGCTAAAGATTCATTCTATTTCAAGTGACCACAACCAAACAGTTATATTATACGAAACAGTGTTTAAGTGCGAAGACGACATAATGGAAACATCTGTCACTAAGGTAACGGGTCTTGAGAGAGAACATCAAAAAAAATGTCGCTTCAATATTTTGTAAATGTGATGGGAAAAATTCACAAGCGTTGACGGTTTTATAGCACGGTTCGTTTTTTTATCAACAATATTATTGTGATTCGAATGTTTTATTTGAATATTACTAAATATGTACTGGAGTCTACGCCATCATGTTTCTCGGTAATATGGTGAATTTTATGTTCATATCACATAATCTATTATTTCCTAGGTCTAACTTTACATACTACTACTAATACAATACATTTTATGGAACAACCAAATATCTCACGACGTCATCTGAAGGACAATCGATTCGATAATCAATATTTATATTTAAGTTACTGATTTGGAACCCACGTATTCTGAATAACGACAGATGCTGTTTGCAAAAAACTATTAAGTAAGTACATAGACCACAAGAGAAACCATTTCTATGGCAAAATTAAAATAGATTCCGTATTCACATTCAAAACAAAAATATGTACATTACACTCAAACTTTCACGTCTCTATATAACTGTGTACCAGTTTTACTACCAAGCTACGGCTATGATTGTAAAAAACAGTAAAGTAAGTCTCCTGTAATTATAAAAGATCGTATCTTTAAGTACCTTCGTTAATAACATGAGGTACTAACAATGTCGGGTTAACAATATTGCATTTAAAATGAACCAGCTGAGGAATTCCTCACAAGTCATTATAAAATTTTAATCCTCACTATAGAATAAGGTCATGGCAAGTCAAAGTCGTTTAACAGGTTTTCTTGAGTGCCTTATTGTAAACTATTCGGAAACGGATTATAAATAATGAAGGGAAATATTTTTAAATTTCCAAATAAAATGCTGACATATTATAATTATTAAATTATTTGACGCCCGCTCTAGTTTCGTCTGTGCTAACAATGCATCATCGATCGCTATGATAATAACTTAAAAGTGTGAAAGTTATTACTCTGTGACAACTCTCATGATATTAATTTTAGTTATATAGTGTAAAAGATAAATGTGTAATGTAAAAACACACACAGTAGATACACATACCTTGGAATCTGGAATTGCATGATTTTTTAAGATATACTTTTACGTATTTAAAAAATCGTAAAAATGTGTTCTAATTTTATTTAAAGAACCATTAACTGCACCTTGCTTTGCTGTCTTAATGTTAAAATTAAATTATTTATTAAAGACTTACAATTATAAAATATTGTGAGATAGTTATATATAACTATACAATTAGCTAATCTGAGTACGAATACGCAGTTTACAGAGTAATAAATAAAAGTAATGCACGATAAAACAGTTCGATGTTCAAAGTTGAATTTGACATTTCTTGGTCTGTAATAAATAGTGATGTATTGCGTAGCGTGTTAAATTTGCTATAATTTACCTAATATAGTGACCTAATCTGTAAACGGAAGTTGCGAATTACATCTACGTAGAGCGGTTACGACATGTTCATTAGGAAACTTATCAGAATTTATTGCAAGTCACTTGGTAGTGTGTACTGATTTGATTTCAAGTGTTGCAAACCTTAATAATATATTAATGAAAGTTGCGATAGTTGAATAAAAACGTACAATGATTTTTGTTAGGTGCTTTAATTTTCTTTTGTATTTGAATCTTTACAATTATATGTAAGTATTAATGGGAAATATAGGTGTTAGTGTTAGAAACATTAAAAATATAAAACTAAGAGACTTGTAAATTAAATTGTGGCCAAAATTTATTAGGTGTACTTATAAGTAATTTTTAGTTAACGTTATATTCTTATGAATTAGACATTTGAAAAAATGCCTAAAATATTAAAAAAAAAAAAAAACTTTTTAATTAAAGCAAACTCTCAAATACGCAAACCTGTTGTTATGTAATCACAAAATTGTATCATCGAAATAATAAATATGTATATTTGTAAATGTAACAGAGATTAACGAATTAATTAATGAATTAGGCTGCTTACACGCATGTTACAATTAACATAATTTGAATATTTATTTACTCTTAATTGTATTTTGTTAAGTTCTCTTCAAAATTAACATATTCTTATCGGTTGATTATGAAATATCCTTTCTAAAAAATGCGTAGACAAATAATTAAATAAACACAAAGCCAATTATATAAAATTAACGATAACGTATTAAAATCTAACGAATATTAAAATAAAACAAATTGTTATTTGGTTAATTTTTCGATTGATGAATATTAAATAGTTACTAAGTGAAGCAATGAAAATGACTTAAGTTCTTAAGATGATTTTTTTTGTTTTAATTTCGCAACCCACAATTGAGCCAATGCTGAAGCCGAGTCCTCTTTTACAACGTGAAGGGTGTAGTGTCGTATTTATCGGTTGGGCCACGAAACACACGCCCCGCTAGAAGATTTTATTCTTTACAAATATCTTGTCAATTATCACGTAGTTTCCCAAACACATTGAAATAATACAACTGCTATTTACAGCGCACTTTCGTGGCCTTACAAGGTCGAACACTTACATTTATTTAACGTTTTACGTCGACGTTTTCAGTTCGTGGTTCTTGAGTTATATTATTCTATATAATGTTCTTGGAGCTTGTTTAATCAATTTTCAACTGGCCAGTGCAGTGGTAGTAACATTTGATGTATGCTCAATTTTACCTCAAGTTATCTATAGCGCAGACGTTCTAAAGGACGGCTGTGAGTTATTAATAGTTATTTAACTAAGCATACTATTATACCCTCCACGTAGAAGCAATGGTGTTGCCAGTTCCACATATTACCTAGCGAAGCAGGTCTAAGTTACATATAAAGGCGGATATGAGTTCGCTCCTTATTTGCAATGGGACAGTTTATTTGCACGCCATCTTGATACGGATGCGAGTCTCACTGCAGTGCAACGAGACAGCTCCGATAAGGCTGGAGTAACTATATAATAACACGGGGTGTGGTTTCTGCAGAAGATCCAAGACAAGTACTAATACTGGTTCTAGCACTCAATGTCTGTGTAAGCGTAACCGGTTATTATTGGTTACCTATTGTTGACAGCAAAAACAAATTTTCTTATTCGTGTTATGGGTTATTGACTAATTGTTAACTCTAGTTAAACAGGACGACCGAGTAGGTAATACGATTGCGTTTTATTAGTAATATTTTATTGTAATATGTATGATAGTTCAAATGTTTTATTAATTTAGCGAATAAAACCAAATAATTATGAATAAGTAACTGATGTAAGCAACTGTAATTATGCTTATAGGTAATAATAATATTGAAAGGCGTTAAACCCAAATTTAAATTATATTCCTAACTTCTATAGAAGACATGCCTCTTAAGTGAAAATGTTAAAAACAATTGAATTAATTCCAAATAGTAATTGCACTTAGATAATAGATTCAATATAAGCTGATATCTCCAATGAGTTATGAAATAATTTTTCAGCAAAACGAGCACAAAAGGCAGGCATACTAGATTTCTAATGGTTGAGCGCTTCCTATTTCCTAACGTTTCACAGAGAGCGGACGTCACCAGTCGATTGTTTGGCTAGCAATGGCCGTGCTACTTCCTACGAGGCTCCAGCTTTACGAATTCAAATAGTCGGCAAATACCGGAATTCGAATGCTTCGGCGACGACGTTAACTCTTATGAAAACCAGTTCATATTACATCACAACATATATAAAATGTCGTGTTTTACCGTTCAGAGCTAGCTACGGCTTTGATTTCGTTGAAAATGATTGCAAAGAGCTTTTAATTCAACAATTTACTGTCAGCTATAATTTTACAGTTTAATGTCATTTCTTTATCCTTTCCTTTTATTAATCTACAGCTTTCTCTTAAAATAATTGTGTACAATCAACTTTTATGTAAAGGCAAATTATCTGACCGTAGCTAGTCCTCGTCATCCTTGTTCACCAATAACAATAAAGGAATCACTGATGTGTTACTGGCCGAAAAAAAAGGAGTGTGTCTTGGAGTGGATTGTATCTGCCTTTTTGACACTGACCGGAACAGAAAAAAATAATTACAGGCAATTTTAGAATAGCTTATAAATTTAGAAAATATAACTTCACAGAGTTAACTAAGTAAGTACATGCTGTTGATAGAGCAGGTAATATAAATTTTGCATTAAGAATCATTTATAGTTTTATGGCAGTTCTCTATGGTAGGGTCGTTCAGCCTAAGTAAAGTATGTGTTACACAGCGCACATTCTATACGAGAATAGACAAGATTTACGTTAAACTTAAAGCTGTGGTGATTTCGAGTTTGGCACAGATTAATAACATTAAAATGTTGGCGGGAAATTTATTTTAGTTACACGTAGGTAATGCAATACAACTCGTATAAGCTTGCATTATGGAGTTGATATAAAATTTGAAATACTTGTGTTTATGATTTCTATAACATTATATTATTAATTAAAATTATAGGTCAAGTTAACGCGACAATTTCCCATTCTGACTTAAGTGCCAAATAAAAATGTTAGAAACATTATGCAGTGTTTGAAAAATGTCGATTGTCGAAAACGTTACGTAAGCTACTCCGGGAAGTTATTATCGAACAAGCTGTTGTATATTATTATCGTGTATTATGCCAGTCTTTTGGCAAACAGCTCATAACTTTAGCATAGACCTGTTATTCGTGTCTATGCATCGCATTAACCACCTATGTGAACAATTATGTTTTTTTTTATCACTCCTAAAAAAATATAAAATTTATACACTAACAATTTGATTTTATCGAACTTTGTTATCGAAGAGCTCAGATATACACTTTGATATTCTGTCAAAGATATTACCATGTTAATTATTTATTATTTTTTCTAAATCTGATTGTTACGTTGTGTTACGTGTTATAGCTCTGAACATAAACCACTGATCAGCTGATAGATCTATTAATCACTTTTATACTTGTAAATTTAAGTGTACTATCTATTTTGCGTCTACATCTACAATT
>DWPA01007679.1:0-10176 GCA_018251375.1 Calpodes ethlius | reverse complement strand
AGATTTTTACATTTCAATAATTTAATTGTCAATAAACTACTAGGCTTTACAATTTATTTTCCAATTAAAACAACAGCATCTACTTAGTCAATTTTATATTTAATGTTTCTGTTCATAGAAAATGAAAAAATAATGAGAGATAAGACCTAAGGCATACAATTCTTTATCCTAAAATCCTTAACACATTGAAACTTCATACAATTTGATATTCTCTTGTCCAATAGCTATGAGCATAATGATGAGTTCTAATACTGATGCTTTATTTAGTCATTTAATATTATAAGCTTCATTTGAGTAAAATTGCAAAGAAACTTTGATTCAAGTCATACAAAATAAAATTGAGTTCTATTAAGTTCATTATAATGACCCTGATTCTTCATCATCCTAAGCATTATTAAGAATTTATATAATAGGAATATATTTATAACTTTCTATGTGGAATTGAAATGATCCAATAGCCAAAATAATAAAAAAATAAAAATATATGTGAATATGCTCGATAATTTCAGATGCACACTTTAGTCATATAATGCACATTAATTTGTATTTGGCTATTAGTATTATCATCCTAAGCACATGACTTGAAATTAAATTAATTTCCAAACCTCCAACAATAGTTTTAGAATATCTGAAATAATTAAGGCTACAAGGGATGCAGTACACTACCAAATTTTAGCTTAAAGGAAAAACAGTTGAATGTATTTTTTCTATTTCTAGATAAGTTTATGTCAGGCCAATAACTAATTTTGCTGTTTTATAATCAAGGAAATGTAATTCGGTTAAAATAGCAATTTAATTTAAGGGCAGTCATACTACACTATGCTAGGTTATCAAAGACTAGACAATTCTAGGATGAATACTAATTGAGTTTAACATAGACCATTTTTGCTACTGCTCGCAATATATTTAAGATCAAGTTTTAAATAGACCTGTAAATCTATGAGAGGCATAAGGCTATGAGTATTCAAGGTATTAAGTGTCCATGATATTTTAAGTGAAGTAGACATGTTCAAACTAGTGTTTATGCTCGTATTAATAAAATTTAAATATTTTTAATATTATCACTTATAGGCAAAGGCTAGCTTTTTGATCAAGTGATAGTTTTAAATGGTGTATGTAACTGTAATCTATTATTGAAGCTCATTTTATGGGAAAATTATTAGGTTAGGTTAGTTTCTCATAACATCGAAGCTGACACGATAATATTATATATCAATAAAAAACAATAAAATATGTAAATATAAGAGAACTTATTCATCAGAAATCAAAACAGAATTTAATGCTGGGTATAGAAGTCGTTTAAACAAAATTAATATTTGTTATTCAGTACCAAAAAAACAATAAAATTCAGTAAAAGTCGATCTGATTCATCAAAGGTGCCTTACGTATGAACTGTGAATCATTAGAAATTTAAGAAACATATGCCATCGGGGGCTTAGCACCTTGCACGTCACAGTCCAGGACATCACTAAAAAAATATTGAACATATAAGTACAAGAGGTTCAGCTTTCCAGCATGATCCTACTCACCATCTGTTCTTTTTATATTGATGTTGATTCCCGACTGGATCCTCATTGCACCGTCATCCATTTTTGCACAGGTTTATACACCACATACACTAAGGAACATTATTTCGCAATGAACGATTGTTCAAAATAATCTAACACATTTGGAAATCGCACATAGGAACCGGTGAAAATAACAAATAAATTTCTACACCCAGATTGACAGTTATATCGAGCTAGCTACACACTTCAGACTGGAACGTTTCAAATTTGTTTCGCTACAAGAGTCAAATCAATAACTAATATTTAAATTTTGCAAATTCAGCTATTGATTTGAAAATTGTATATTGATGTATTATTTAAAAACAGAAAAAATTGAATGTTTGAAATAATTTCGGTTACAACACAAATTTCTGAAAAATCAGTACAACTCCAACCAATGCGTCGAAAAATTTGTATAATGTTACCATGTATGAGACCACTTTAATATTGTATCATAAGTATTTTTTATTAAGCAATTTTTTTACAAATATTAGTTAAATAATTTTATTATTACACATTTGCACATTATCAATAAAAATTCATGTGTTTATAAAAAGTCTAATTAAAAAGAGTATAAATAAAAAAATATACTTCAACTTTTTAATAATCATAGACAACTTATTATCTCTAGTATAGACAATGTTGTAATATGAATTTCATTATTTACCATAAACAAGTTTAATTTTTTACGTAGTTTCGTTATCTATTCTGTGATCTAAGTATATTCTGTGGTATAAAATAGTATCAGTATCAGTCACAGAGTACATTCTATCAGTTATGTTGATCAGTTCAAACAGTTAGATCAAAACCATTCAATCAATCAAATTCATTTTGGAAAGGAAATAGATAGATGAATAATAGTTTGCTTTAATAACTATTTTGTATAGAAACAAAGTAAAGTAAAATATGGATAGTGAATACAAATTATCGCACAAGGCAAAAAAACGTATCAAAGAAGTCAAAAGGAAGGCTCGACCCGGTAAGCCTTAAGTAATTTGAATAGTTTATACAGTACCTGTATCAGGCATTCTTCTTCATTTGTTAATGCAACAACATTTGTTATTGCTTTAGAAGTGTCTTATAAATCAAGTTAACAATCTCAAATATTCATAGTAATTATTAAATAGAAACATTTCTAGAACCATCTTTATAGGGAGTCACGCATTGAAGCGCGACCTCGACACATTTTACGGTTATTATCAGCTATTACAATAGTATAATTTATATAAAAAGTTATTAAACAATTCTGATATTTTAACGTGTTCCTCTAAAAATGTATAAAATGACGTTATTTCTATAACCTCTCTGGGTCCCAATTACAAAGCTATTTGGTCAATATCTGATAAGCGAACACTCTTCGCTCGATTGTTTGTATAGTTAGCAACAGTCGTATTGAGTGACGTCATAGATTATTAGAAATACTATTTAAATGTAATAAACCTCAGTTAAATTGCCCACAGAATTAGCTGATAAGCAACAATGGACAGCTTTAAAGTATGCAGGAAACTTTGAGGAATTTCTCAAATGTAATGATAATGCTGATAGAATAGATGCAAATTTAGCGTCACCAGAGGAGTTCATAGAGAAGTATGAAAAAATTTATAAGCCTGTAGTCATAACAAATGTTCAAACTAACTGGCGGGCGAACCACAAATGGACGCTGGATAGACTTGCCAAAAAGTATCGGAACCAAAAATTTAAGTGCGGAGAAGACAATGAGGGTTATAGTGTTAAGATGAAAATGAAGTATTATGTAGAATACATGAGGACGACAACTGATGATAGTCCACTATATATTTTTGATAGCAGTTTTGGGGAGCACTTGAGAAGGAAAAAGCTCCTGGAAGACTATGAAGTGCCCAAGTATTTTAGAGATGATTTGTTTAAGTATTGCGGTGAGGAGAGGAGACCCCCATACCGCTGGTTTGTAATGGGACCACAGAGGTCAGGCACCGGGATCCATATTGATCCCCTGGGCACTAGTGCTTGGAATGCATTAGTTTTTGGACATAAAAGATGGTGCTTATTTCCTACTCAGACTCCAAGAGAACTTATCAAGGTGACAGGAGTCATGGGTGGGAAGCAAAGAGATGAAGCAATAACGTGGTTTAAACTTATTTATCCTAAGACACGGCTTGAGACTTGGCCTGAGGAGTATAAACCTGTAAGAGATTTTTCTATTTCTATCAATTCAAACACAATTTGACAATCTTTGTTACATAACTTTAATCATTTCTTGCAGGTTGAAATACTACAAAAGCCAGGTGAAACGGTGTTTGTTCCCGGTGGGTGGTGGCATGTTGTTCTCAACCTGGATGACACAGTTGCAGTGACTCAAAACTTCTGTAGCCGCACCAACTTCCCTGTCGTGTGGCATAAGACTGTCAGAGGTCGACCTAAGCTATCAAAGAAGTGGATCAAAGTATTGGAATCCAAGGACCCAGAATTATATAGGATTGCCAGTCGTATGGACCTAAGTCAGGGCACCGGTGTAGCATCAGACAGTTCCTCCAACAGTAGTTCATCCAGTAGTGACAGTGACAGTAGCTCTACTGATAGTTCTGGTGAAGAAGACAGTGGACAGGAGAGCATCACTGCCCACAAAAAAAAGAGAAAACGGAAAGTATGAAATGAAATTGCCTTAATATTATCTAGAAAAAATCACAAGCACCAAGTTTCTGTTACGTATTCTAAACAGTTATTATATTTGTATGTAAGGAACGCATTTTGTATTACTAGGTTTAAAGAGTCTTATTTAACATTGTTGTTTTCCGAATAGCGAGATATTTTTTGTTATTGGACATTGTGACTTCGAAATAAAGTTTAGTATTGTGTAGTTTTTTTGTACTATTGATACGAGGTTTATTTCATTTGTAACCTGATGATATATGAATTGACACATATGAAACAAAAGTTTTAGGATTCAGTGTGTTTTAGGATATGTAGAGACAGAATATCTCCAATAATGGTAAGAAAGTATATATGTCTATGTGTAATAACCATAGTCATAAACTAGCTCTGCTTTTATATATCACAAAGAGATGTCAGTATATTGCAATGACATAATTTAAGACATTGCGGTGCTGCCATATATTTAAAACTGGATTTAAAAAGCTGTAATTTTATCAGTATGGAAATTATGATATAAATAGTAGTAATTTGTGAGTCATGAAAATCATTAATATACTTCTCTAAGTGATTACTCTCACTATCTTTGTGAAAAAAAATCTTAACTTAGGAACATATTCTTTACCTATCTATAAATAAAATTGAAGCGTCTGTCCTATCTGTTACCTCTGCGAATCTCCGAATCAGCTGGACCAATTTTAACGATACTTTCACCAGTAAGTTAAAAAACCTTCAGCTTAAGACTGCCAGTATTATAGATATCCGAAGGTGAAGGTTCATCGGCAACATAGTATGTATGGAAAAGTCTCAGTTTTTTAATAATTCGCTAAAGAAAGCAATAAAGCAGATATTTTTCAATAATTCAAAACGCTTTAACTAAATATCTTCACAAAATTCAGTATCATAAAAAGGACTTCCAGGAATTGGTTCAAAAACATAACAAGAAACGCTATAGTATAGGGTATTTCATGTAATTAATAGTTTACACATATATATCTATAAATAAATTTGAAGTACCTATAAATTTGTTTTTCATGTACCTAAATGAGTAGGTAGAAATGTTCTATATTTTTCTTGAACTCAAGCGAAGACGGGTATGCGAATTAGTAATAACCATATGAGTAAACTTCATGATTCTAATTCAGTATATAAATTACATTATGCATCGTTATGTATTTTTGCATATTCGCTTGCGAGAGTTCAAATGTGAGAATAATTCAAACTAAGTTGTGTGATATTATATAGACATTGGAAATTAAAGAATACAAAAATCCTTTACATACAATGAAATAACGGTAAGTCTTGTAAAAATATTAAGTAAATAATAATATTAAATAATCTTAGTACTTAAGCAAACTTAGCACAGACTGGCAACTTTTTTAACCAGGCACGTATATTCTCTGTGATGGCAATTTTACCTATATAGATATTATATTCTGTGGACAGCTGTTTAATTTAATCTATGGTTTGCGCAGCCATTTGTTCACATTTGTTATCCTTCTAAAGTTCCTGTAAGACATCTGAACAAAATGCTGAAATCCGCTTCGGGAACATTGGTGAACGTCCTGAAAAGGTCCCTAGTGCCTGCGACTAGAGTAACCTCAGTAATTCCTGCCAGGAGGTCTCACGGCGGACCCGTTGAAACCGATGAAGAATTCGACCGCAGGTAAGCCCTAGCTCGAAAATATGATGTTATGTAACTAAAAATCGATAAAGCTAAATGATATGTCTGTATACCTTGTTTTCATTGTTTTAAATTGATCGATTAAATGTAGCTATACATTGGGTGTCGGCTACAACGTTCAATATCTGTAATAAACGAGCAGTTACAGAGTTACATCTGATGCTTACTGAACCATGAGGCACTTGATGCAGATAACAGATAACACTTTGATTAAATTCTATTTAATAAATTTTACGTCTAAACTAACGTTCAACATTCATTACATAAAGATGGCATTTCAAAATGTTCATTATCACAAATAAGCATTTTATTTATCATTTCTCAAAACGGACATTGCTAATAGCTTAACATGTTTTGAGATTTTGAAAATAAATTCAGGTTTCTTAGGCTAATTATATTACATTTTTTAAGTCATGATGCAGTAATCTCATGTTTAACAGTCAAAGAAGTTGAAGTAGATAATGGGCAGTTAGCTTGAAACAATTGGAAGTGCAATTACAATATCAAAAGCATGTTAAATTTATTTTGTATGAATATCCTTGAATTTAGTACAAAATTAAGATATCTATTTGTTACTCTTGCTGCCAGCATCTGCCAAATAAAGGGCTACCAGTTAGTAGATTTATATCAAAGCCCTTCAAAGTTTCATATATAGCACCCTGAGAACATATTAGTTTATAAACGAATGCCGACAAGGTGTTTAAACTAGTTATTAAACTTAGTTGTATCCTCTTAGAATAAAGAGATATACTATTATTGTGTTCATACATAGAAGCCAATAAAACATAATTTATAGTACATACATAATTTAACCTTCAATACAATGGTTTCAATATTTAGTTATCTTCACAGAGACTGGTACAGTCATCCAAACTAGAAAACCTTTAAAAATTGAGATTTCATTACTTCACATTTTGTGTGTGACACATTGTGTGATATTTAAGTGTAGAAGTAAAATTGTTACTAAATACAATACACAGTGCTGTAACTTATCTTAGTAATAAATTTACTGATGGTAAAATTGAAAATATAATTCAATAATTATGCAATGAATACTTCAGAGAATAAAATTAGTAAGTAATCTATCAAGATCAAGCAAGTAAGATACATTAAACATTACATGTAAAGATACTTCAATGAACATGCTTTATCGTTCATTGATCGAATTTTTTCAGTCATATGTTTGCACAACTATGGCCTGTATATTCTGTGTTATATTGAAAAGACCAACATGGATATAGAATTATATTCTTGTCAAGACATTTGCATCAATAAAATGGCGGTTGCAATGGTTTTTGTGTGTAGGGAAATTAGACCCTGAAGTTAAATTTGTTTAAAATTGTGTACTAATCAAATTTTACTTGTTTTATAAATAAAATGATTGTAACGCAACTTATATATCTATATGTTCATAATATTTTCAAGAGAATGTGAAGTCTGCATTCCAATCCAGGTCCCGCATTTGGCTAAAACTGAGACTGTACTTCTTACATCTCACCTGACCAGATTGATACAGAGAAGCTATGTGTTGTTGGTATAATAGAGTCTATGTAATTTTTACTTTAGATTATATTTATTAAATGTTGTATTATTTAATTTCAGATATGAAGCATTCTTCAACAGAAAAGATATTGACGGCTGGGAAATCCGCAAGGGAATGAACGACCTGTGCGGCATGGACCTGATCCCCGACCCCGTCATCATCAAAGCGGCCCTGCACGCCTGCAGGCGGGTCAACGACTACGCGCTCGCCGTGAGGTTCATCGAGGCCTGCAAAAACAAATGCGGCCCCAAGGTCAACGAGATCTACCCCTACATCATCCAGGAAATTAAGCCAACGCTCACCGAACTCGGAATCGACACGCCCGAGGAACTCGGCTACGACAAACCAGAATTAGCTTTACAGAGTGTATACGAGATGTAAGGCTATTGGTATTATCAGTTTAAGCTGTAGAAAAATTTGTATAATAGTTTTGTTGTCGACCTTTATTTTATTGAATTGTGAGAAGTGCCCACTTCAGATAATTATTCTAGTTCCGATTTTTAAAATCGATCAGCTTGGCTAATGTTTATTAAAACGTTAGAATCGTATGTTTGTCTCATTCCTTTTCTCTTTTTTATCCTACCAAAACATACATTTAGACAGTAATTAAAATAGATAATCCTATCGTACTTAATTACATAATTTCTATTTAGTACTGATTGTTATTATTTCACTAACTTACCTAGAGATACAGAGGACTGAAATTAATTACCAATTCACGTACTAGCCGAAGTACGGAAACGCCACATAAGTTTTTGCTAATAACCATTACCCAATCTACTACAGCCCGCTTGTTGTTGTTTAACTCGATCGATCTCTTAGTATCAGGCTGCGGGGCTACGAGCGCTTGTATCATATCATTAGGGTAACTAACCCTTGAATAATTTCATTGTTTAGTTTTAATACCAGATATTTCCTTTCTGTTTTTCACTACAGAATTGAAATAGTTACATTCAATAAAGGCGCATAGGAATACTTTACGTGCACTTAATTTTTTTACAAATGATAGCTTGACAATCGGTTTTTAAAATGTAGTTTCGTAAGTACATTGGTGATGTAATGGCCATATATAGAAATGTACCGAAATTAAAGCAGAGACAAACACAGTGGACAGTTCTTCAACCAATGCGTAGCGCAGAATGCATTTTGGCGAGCCAGGGTTGCACCACCTGAATACCGCTCACGTCTTAGCATCGCAAATGTGTATAATATAATGGTCGAAATTTTCTACCATATTTTTCTACTACTAAAAATTTCTACCATAGCTAGGTGCAGATGTGGCACGAACGATATCACATAATGAAGATCACAGGCAATCACAGTTAGGTACGCTAAATTCACAGCTCGTACGTCCTTTACATGAATAATTTTCAGTGATAACCTACACTAACAATCTTAACTTCCATG
Organism: Calpodes ethlius; assembly: GCA_018251375.1. Lineage (NCBI taxonomy): Eukaryota > Metazoa > Arthropoda > Insecta > Lepidoptera > Hesperiidae > Calpodes > Calpodes ethlius. The sequence goes on along the minus strand of DWPA01007679.1, from coordinate 1,367 downwards.
GCTTTCTTACCAAGGAATAATAATTGATACTCTTATTAACACTAAAACCCTGAGCGTACCCATCGTCTGGCCCCACGCAAATCTGGTATCTTTGGCTCAGGAGGGGCATAAGGCATACTAAATAAAAACTTATGCACGTGCTAAAGTAGATGCGTACTACTGAAAGGTAGTTAAGAATCTAATGAGTGTTTGCATCTGCTCATTTTGTGTCTCAGAAGCCCATTGATGGCCGAAGTGGAGGACAGGGATAATGCAAATTGGCAGATTTGTCGATTTATATATACAAATTATTATCCTTCGCTCCAGACTGATATTGGCCATATTTAATCGGGTAAATATTACGATATTGCAATGAAATAATCAAATATAAGACCGGATACCGCGCCGTCATATGTTATTCCTGAATACGCACTTATCTAATGGTAATTAATACAAGAGAATAAATAGGAACATCAATTATACGTAAATACTTTAATGATTGCAATATTCACACAGTCATACAATTTATTTACAATCACAAATCATTGACTTAACAACAAAATTGTGCTTTATTCATTCTATTCGTAAGGATAAACTCATCACATACGATATAAACACAACGTAAAGAACAAAATGAAACAAAATAAATAAAAAAAAAACAAGGAAAAATAAACTTGAATAAATAAAACGTTATTTATTACTGTCTTTTGATAGAACAAAAAGTTTTATAATAATAATAAATATTTGTACTCTTCTATGACGCCTACCTTAACAACTAGTCTTCACTATACTTTATAAATAATGAATCATGACGGTAACGTTTAACGCGAATAGTACAACCGCATTCGGTCGAGTCGGTCGCGGCCCCGGCACCTCCGCCACTACACGCGAGCGCCGGCACCGCACAACCCTAACGTATTATTACGACAAATTTTAAACATAGCTTTACTTAGACAACCCTGCGTTAGGATACTTTCGAATATGCACTGGACTATATAAGATACATCGATTAATTCGACTAGGTAAATTTCTTACATTTTAAATGACATAGAAAAGTTGTTTATAGCGTAACTCGACGACTCACTCTCTCAATAGACTCTCCTCACAGACTAGAACGATTCGCTAATTCCATAAGACTAGACTCGAGACTAGATATATAACAGCACGTTAATAATACAAAATAAATTAAACAACAATGCCTTAATCATTAACTTAAGTACGATAAATTATTAGGTTAAAGGAATGTAAGTTTTACATGTAATTCCGTAGATTCACTGAATCGAACGCTATCGAAAACGTCTACCCTATCAAGTGTAAAAGTTGATAGACCAGACATTTTAAAAACCGGAAATACTGAATTTAAATACGGCATCGAACGTAATGATATT
>DWPA01007678.1:0-10177 GCA_018251375.1 Calpodes ethlius | reverse complement strand
GCAACGATAGTGGCAACAACAACAACCGCTGTTCTATATTGTATTTGTTGTAAAAGTACGTTGCACTAAACTCTTGAAGTAAACTTACAAAAATATGATCCAATTAAATTCCAAATTAAAAAAAAACGATGTTTTGACGTTTGAGCTTGAAATTCCTATATTCGTAGGGTATCCGATAAGTAGCTTTTGAGACAAGTTTCAGGGTGTCTAAATAATTTTACAAGTTTATACCTCTGATTTCGAGATTTGTCAAGTTAAAGTAATATTACAAGTGGACCAATAAAGACTTTATAATAGATACAAAAAAAAATGTTATGAAATTCCACAACTTTTACATAAGCATTAACTATAATTTTATAAAGTACTAGCAGTTCACCTTAAGTACGTACTTTTCCAATTGAGACATAAATAAGATTTAAAACTGGATGAGCAGTTTCGAAGATTGCATAAAAACATTAACCTCTTTATGATATGAGTATTAAAATGTCGCCAGGCCAAAAAAGACAGTACCCCACGAAAATCATCTACTGGACAAGCGGATACTGGAAGACCGTTACCTGGTCAAGCGCAGAAAGAGGTAAGCACTGATACTGATAAAATCCCTACTAATATAAATGCGAATGTAAGTTTGTTTGTTACACTTTGTACACATATTCTTGGAGGTATTAAAAATATCATAGGATACTTTTTATAAAAAAATGCGAGCGAAGCCGTGGGTGAAAGCTAGGCTAGGCTAGGCTATTAAAAAGTTACCCGTGTTCAAAACTACATCTATTATACATCAGCACAGATTGGATCAACTGCTTCAGTCAAACAAACAAACTGCTTGGAACTTTATTGAAAAGTATGAACGTCTGCAATTTAAATGGTTCTAAATAGCAATAAAAATTAAATACCACTCCACAGATTAGTATCTAACCTATTCTTTAGCACAGATTAATTAATACTTATATCTTTAGTCTTAGTCCTAGTCAGTTGTCATATAGGAATAAGCTGAGAGTGAGTTTAAAACAGCGATGAATTAATTTATATAAATTAGCATAATTTTAGGAACAAAATAGGATATTTAACGATCTTAGAAAAAATATTATTAGTGAATAATTTGAATGAGGTAGGTATATATTATGTATATAAAATGAGGCCTATGTCCAGCAGTGGACTCTTATAGGCTGATAGATAGATAGGTATATATTTACCGTAATAAGTGGAAAACATCTAGGGAAACTCCCTTTTCATACATAGATACTTTTGGGCAAATCGTGCTGTAGATTAACAAAATAAACAACAATAGTTCAAGCAAGGGATATCAACAGCGCCAACTACTTATCTTATCTTGACGTACCCGTGAATCATAATTAGATATGATTATTTATAATAATAGAATGTTTCTTTATATCTGTTTATCAAATATCGATTAAGAGACATAATAATTTATTGCACGTAAATAGCTACAATGCTGTACCCGATAGTTATAAAACATAGTTAAGTATATAGTACATAATTAAACACATAATAACGCTTATAATTACAATAGTCATTCGTTATGTATGATAATTTTAAGAAAGATTTTTAAGACTTCTTTGGTAATATGAAAAAATTGGAATATATCGAAAGACAAATTGCCCTATTTTCTTTATTACTACCGGTAGAACTATACATTGGCGATAAAACAATTGTGTGCGTGTTGGCGATCGTTAAAATATGATATTTACACACGTAAATACATATTTTTTGTGCTTCGCTCTAGCCCCAATGTTATATTAGGAAACTAATCGTGTAAGCATTTGAAATGTATGTCTACCCAATACAAATATAATTTTTTTAGCTGGATGCAAATTTAGCGGCTTGGAATGCGAATATTAAGTCAATGCGCGATCGGATGAAGCTGGAAGAACTAGAAATGGTTTTCAGTGATGGAAGCAGAAAAAAGGTTTGGAAAGTAAACCGCCCTAAGCCGGAGGCTACGGAAACTGTGGATTTTGTTAGTACCTGAGTAACTATCTATTTAGTTGACTGGTTGTAAGTAGCGGAGGGCGGGGAGTGATTAAGTAGACCTATATAATATAGGTCAACAACACATCAGTGAAGAGTAGGAAGGACAAGTGAAGCTTGAGTTGCATCGGCGAGATTTTGAAGGCTGAGATTTCACTAGAAAAGTGCGACGTAGCGAGGACCTACGTGAAGAAAAAATACACCAATAAGATATAATACTAGAAAAATACGCACTAAACTTAATTTAATTAGACTCGTGTACTGAAGTATATTGTATATTAAGTATATTATAGTGTAAGTAAGTATATTGGAAGATTTATTCCTCGCGTACAGCCTCGCTGGTTTCACGGTGCACATTTCTAGTGAAAGTCGAGGGATGTACGCAGGATTGAGTGCAATTCTACCCAGGACTGTTGAAACATAAGAATAAGAGACTGATGGTTCGTGGGCATGCCCGAGGCGAGATGATATTGTTTCAATGTTCAGAAATGTGCGTTATTTTACGATATTTCATACAAATGACACGCGTTGAGGCTAAGTATATTGTGTGTGTTCACCTTTACTTATTTAACCACAGATCACAATATAAATCATAAAGTTTGTAGTACAGATTACATATCACTGCCATAGATTATTATTTAGGCTCCCTTTAAGAAACACATAAATAAGCCTCGTATACACGTGTCACTTCATTCTTCGGACTCAAACTTCAAGTTATATCAATCGATGAATGTAACAAAAGCACTATAATATTTCACAGGTACAGTTACTGCCTTCAGAGATTGGAAAGAAAATTTTATTGTACCTTTCTGCAACACAGTTAAATGACTGCGCGCGTGTAAACAAGTATTGGTCGTACTTGGTCGATGAATTAAAATCGGAATTGATTGCTCGGCAGAAAATTAATATTGAGTTAGAAAAACTGAAAGTATGTTTTCATTTATTGCCTTTTATTGAATAACTTTCAATGTTACTTGTTGCAAGTCTTAGTAATTCGATAATTATTATTTTTTTTTATATTTATTACTGTCTCCCATTACAATCAATCTCTACTGGTTTTTTTTTTAATGATATTATTTTTGAGGTTAATTAAATATAAGCTTGCTATTGATATTTTTTGAAAAGTTTATATCTGCAACTTTATCTATTTCTTCTTTTTGTTAACCATTTTAAACAGCATATTGGAGGAAAGTTAAGCGACTTCTGTATCTTAGCGGTATTACTACAAAATAATCATTAATTTGATTTTATTTGAATATTGAAATAGTTTGCTTCTGTTTTAAAAAATATTAATTTATTTGTTTCCTTTTTCAACGGTTTTACGTTTGAAGGAGAACATGTTACGCCACGACACAAGTATCTACTTGCTTTCGCGACCAGAGTTTCAGCTTTATTCGGGAAGTTCGCCTACTTCGACCACGGAATGTTCGAGAAAAACGAAAACTCAGACGAGTGCACGACTAAGCGCAAAGACTAATGCGCTATCTTTTAGACTAACCGTACGGAAAAATGACGGACCAATACGAATGGTAATAGTTTAAAAATGGAAACTAGATATTTGTCTTTTTCATGCTTTTCATAGTGTCCACTTTTTTAAGTTGCCAGTTCTCAGATTTCATTCCTGTTCTAATTATTTTATCAGTTCAGATCATATATTGTTTATAGCCTCCAAAGCCGATAATAAATCTGGCGGAGTTAACCCAGCGACTGCAACGTCGCGGTGCAGCTGACGAGAATCTATGGAAGTGGTGCGAAAATGTTTTATCAGATAGTAACCATATCTGTGGTGAAGAGGTAATAACAAAAATTTTGAAACTACTAATTTAATTAAATAAATAAACTTTCAACATATGTCTCCCGATGTATGATGGGTTGAAGGTTGAAACTTCTCATCCGATTTTAATGTTTTTTTAATAAATGTGTTTTATTGAAATTTGAATGATAGAATAGTTTTGGATCCGCTAGGTGGCGTTGTTGTCAAGATTTACTAAAGTATTTTTATAAATAGGCGTAAGTGACGATTTCGTGCAATTTTTGTTAGTTTAAAATTGTACAAATAAACCAGTACATAAATACATTAATTATAAGAATTAGGTATGAGAATGAAATGAAAGAAAATGTCATTGTTCTGACCATATATTGGCGTAACTCCAATTGAAAATACTTTGAAGTATTCTTCATATTGTTGTATAAGTAGGTGCTTCTTTAGATACAAACACTCGCATAAACGGTATTTTTGTATTTGCCGTTGCTTCACGTCAACAAAGACGTTACTCAATCCCTTAACTACCTAAATTATTAATATTCATGAAGTCAAATTAAATGGGGACTGAATTTAAAGGTTTTCTTTTACAGTGTAAGAAAGAAGAGGGCTTGGTGCCGTTGGAAACTACAGGATTTCCAAGTCCTTTGATGAAACATAGTATAACTATTCCCCTCAAGTCCCCAATTATAAAAGATCCTATTGAAAGGTGTGATATTATAATGTTTTAATTTTTCAACAGACATCTAGTTAGCGGTCATAGACAATCACTCTTATGTGTAATATATATGTTTAAAGTTACTGTTAAATAAAAAGTAAATGATTTTAAATATGTTGTAGTACACCTATAAAGACTACGGTCAATATGATCGGTCCAGATGGAAACGACCAGGATCCGCGGGTAAAGCAAGGTAACAAACGATATAATCTGTGGTCTCGAGACATGTCGGGGTTGTATCCGGTTTGTAAGCTACCGTCTTATCAATTTCCATTTTGAAAAGATTTTTTAAAATAAATGTGTTTTTATAAAATGTTTCTTTTATTGTATTTACTTGTTCACGTTTTTGAGGAATATAATAAAAGTACAATCATAACAGTTCTGCGCCTTCTGTTGATCCTTAGTTATTTACTATTTCTGAGAACGTGCAATCATTGCAATATCATAATTATTGTAGTATGGTAAGGCTAGTTGTATTCATCAAAGTTATATCAAGTAAAGTGTAAATGCACCACATAAATAATAAATCATAGACAAAAAATGCAGCACTCTGTTGTAAACGTAACTGTCATTGCAGGAAGATTTAATCGGCATTGTCAAATTCATGTATTTTCATGCCAGATGTCAGTTAGATTGTCATTGTGATGTTACTCAAGTTATCAGTCAACAAACAAAATTGTCATTTGTCGTGATTGTCAAGTCAAATATATTTTTTATTCTAGAAAGAAAATAGACATAATTAATTCAGCACTTTTTATATTGTAAAGCAGTGCTGTAAATAGTGATACTGAGGTGGCACTGATAAATAATGGTCGCCGTGGTGAACTTGATCTGAATTAGTCTTAAATCGGGCAATAAAGATGAGTAAACATATGTATTCTACGGCCAACTTGACCGACAAAGAGCTCAAGGAACAAGGAAACAGGTTGTTTAGCTTACGACGTTTCGAAGATGCTATGAACTGTTATACAAAAGCAATCGTAAGTATACAAAAATATCGTTAAATATAGGTCTAAATATCTTTGAATAAAATTTGACTCTCTTAATACATTTTATTAGGATTGCATTCATAGGAATGTACTATGAAGAAGTAGCAGTATTTCTAAGTATACAATATTATTTTATACCTTAGACTGAGTCTAGTATACTTAAATATGATATATGATTATATATGAAATTAATGCAGTATTAAAATCAAAAGTTATCTGTGTAACATTAATTAAAAAGTTTATGATAATTTTATTTTTTTCTTGATGTAGTGTCAAACTTTATATTATATCCTACTGCCAAGCATTATTCTTTTTCATAGGAAACACAATGTATCTATATATTTTTTATTGAGAATACTATTAATAGGTCTTCGGCTTGTAATCTCTTTATCCTCCACCCACGGGCAAGTAGCATTATAGCAGATTGCTTACTCAATGTCTCCTGGAATCACTTAGTGGGTGTTATTTAAATATAAATTACCATGAAACTGAAGTTTTAAATCCTACCAAAGTTGCTGAAAATTATTTTAATTTAAATTATAATTAAAATAAAGTAAGACTGGATTTAATCACTTTAAGCAAAATTTAGGCAACTCAAAAATAGCAGAATAGGTAATTGTGATAGCATTACTCCTGACTGAATTTGTCTTCTGCCAAATTTCTCTACTCATCCTATCTCTGCGCCATTACTTTGTTTGATCTTTTCTTATCTTTCCTCTTCTTGTCACTAATGCATGCTATTTCATCAGATTTAATTACGGTCCTGATATTGAGCCTTGTTAACCTCTAAAGATGTGTCATTGTTGTATATATGCACACTTGTTAAAAAAATGTTAATAATTTAATTTAAAACAAAATAATACTATTGTAATATTTATTATGGAACTTGACACAATTTAATTATTTAATATGTCTGTATTTTTGTAGATTAAAAATCCATCAGTAGCGACATACTTCACAAATCGAGCGTTATGCCATTTGAAGATGAAAAGATGGGAGTCAACTTGCCAAGATTGTCGACGAGCGCTCGACATAGACACAAATCAAGTGAAGGGCCATTTCTTCTTGGGACAGGCTCTGGTTGAGTTAGAGTGCTACGATGAAGCAATTAAACACCTACACAGAGGTTATAATTATATAAAATATTATAATATGTTATGATTCATACTTACAGCTTGGAGAACACATGAGACAGTACAATTACAGCACCTCATGATGCCATACTTATGTAATTGTATCAATGCTTGCTAAATTGTCTCTATTTTACTGTCTTTTGACAAAGTCTTTGACGAAGATGATGTAATATGTATTAATGTTGAAATTTAGTTATTTGACAACAATATGCCTTATGTCTTTCGTTATGGTGCTTTAAAGGATCATGTTATATGGTAGTGATACTAATCTTCAGAAGTATTCAGTGCATTACTTCTGCTAAACAAACCTTCAATATTTTTTTATACAAATAGTTGGCTAATGAGATGATTATTTACATAGTGCTAATTGGCTACCACCAACTGAGTCATTTGCTACATCAAAGGCAACATCAATATGTTGTCGGATAAAAGATAATAGAAAAAAATATATATATTTTAAATATTTGAAAAACATTGTTCTTAAAAAAAAATGTGTGTATGACAATTTGTTGTTGTGATTCATGGGCATTGTCTTGCAAGCATAGTACAGAGTAACTAACATTATTTATACGCTTGGAAGTTATGGATTTAAAGTGTTGACATTGAGACACTATTTATGTCAAGTTAACCTGCTTACTCACAAGTAGATATTGTTTAATGTACATGTAAAAATATTGCTTCGATTGTTGTTGAAATTCTATTTGTATTGCTCCAACTATTTTTAGCTGTACCTTACAAAACATGTACACATAGGTTTATGAAATCATGAGTACATATCCAGTACTCAAAGTGTTGATAACTGTTACAAACATTGAGGTCATTGTGTTTTCAAATGTATTAATCTTTGATTAATTGATTATTATTTAATTGATATAAACATGAACATACAATCTTTATTGATTAATTGCAAATAAATTCATAGGGCTATTGCGAAACTTTCTTTCCAAACATATTAATTAATGATTTTGAGACAAAAAAAACTATAAATTAATTAATAAGCAGTTGTTTAATTGTTGAGTAATAGTGTTAAGTCTATTGTTAAGTTATTTTTTGAGTATATTATGTTTATTATTTATGTTTAAAATATCAATATTCATTGATTGACTACAGAATAACTTTAGGAACTTTATAGTAAAATATTTTCTAACTTCGTATTGTATATTTCAGCTAGTGATTTAGCAAGAGAGCAGAAATTGAACTTTGGTGACGACATAGCAGCGCAACTTCGAATCGCTCGGAAAAAGAGATGGAATGTTCAAGAGGAGAAGAGGATATCTCAAGAAATTGAATTACAGACATATTTGAATAGGTATCTTTGTGACATTGAAAGTAGTGGTAGTCTAGTATAATGAATGTTAGTCTGCCAGATTCGAGGGTCTGAGTTCGAATCCTGCACGTAAATCAAATTTTACTAAATTGATGAGCATATTTCAATTTAATTATCACTTGCTTCGCTGGAGAGTTAGTCTTTGCTGTATGAAAAAACCGCACTCTTGAAAGTTCTCCATAATGTTCTACAAATCTGCTCTTGGCTAGAGTGGTGGAATACAATTTATACACCTTCACATTGTAAGACATGGCTGGAACTGAGCGTTGGGACACCTATAGGTTGTAATGATAATGAATATTATGACATTTTTAACCAGAATATAAATACTACCAAAATTCAAATGCAAATTAAAAATCATTGAAACATTTGGCATATATTTTTTTGTTGTAAAGTCATCTTGAAATGGTGCTTTGTCTTTGAGGAGAAGCAATGGCGAATTAAACTCCTCAGCACATGTTTTGAATTATTGAACAGTATTACAGACTAATAATTTATTCAAAGCAGGACAGGATGCTGGATAGCACAGGTACTTCTAGATGGACTTGTTATTTATATATTTTTCTATACTATGTAGTACTCTGTACCTACAAGCTGTGTAATACATGCCGCTTGAAAGTTTTAATAGGACTCGCGTCGCAGGCAGAATCACTACCAACTAGGCTATGTGCCATGGGCCATCAAATTCTATGGTGTTTCTGATATTTTCATGACAGAATACTTACAATCAGAGACTTTATTTCCTCTATCGTCGGCCCTTGATAACAAAAAGAAAATTATTGCTCCGAATTACTTTGATATTTATTATTATTATTTAGTAGTGCAGCGAAGTTCATAGATAGTAATTTGAAATTCAATAAAAAAAAATTGTAAAACATTTGAAATATTTTCAGGTTAATAAATGAAGACATGCAACGTAGAATAGAGTCAATAAAATTAGAAAACACTAACGAAGAGGAAGTGAACAGCAAAATAAGTAAAGTGGAAGAGGAATGTGTAAGTTGAATAAATATATAAAAAAAAAAAACACGATCAGTTTATTGCATTATGATTTATAGTGAATATGGCTTTATAATAGACTAGATGTAGCCCGCAGAAATGAAAAGGTTGCCGAGTCCTTTTTATCACTGGTTACTAGGCAACGCTTTGCTGTTAAACACTTTTTAATTTGGCTGAAATATACATCGCAATGGTATCCTACAGAATTGAGATGGTTTTTTTTCAAGATAAAAATTAGTGTAAAGCACTCTTCGCCCTCGCAATCTCCACTCAAAAAATCATACCATAATGATGCTCCGTCACGCCAAACGGACAAACAAACAGACAAATTTTCTCATTTATAATATTATTTAATAGATATTCATTTATCTGTTGTATAATATTATGATTTTTTTTACTTTCAATGTGCTATGTTTGTTAGTTTCTTAATATGTCTGTTTAGGTCGTATCTTGTAAATTGAATGACGACTACTTGTATGGTGTTGAAATTGTTCGTATCGTTTTTATTACAATTTTTATGAATACATGAGTTACTACATCTATGATAGGTTCCAGAGTTGAGAACTCCTCAAAAGTTAATATGACCATTACTAAATGTTTTCCATGGTTACTTATTGTTATTATTTCATTTGAAAACTTATATACTTACTACTACTTATACTTATATACTTTAAAAATGTGAGCACTGAAAATGAAGAGCAGATTGTAAAACCTTATTAATGATAAAATCGGTTTCTATAAAACGAAATCTACCACTATCATGACCATCTATTCGTCATCTCTTAAATTATGTAAGTATTCAACAAAACATAACTATCTGTATCTGAACATTTTGAATTTATCATTTCAGAATAACTACAGTAGCGAGCTAAATAACTTATTTTCAAAAATGGATGAAAGGAGGCGGGTGAGTTTACTGTTTGTTTATTTAATAATTAATTCAACTTTATTATTTATTCTCGCGGAGTAATTTGATAGGCCCTTATGTCAAATGTTGCTTGCTTTTTGGGTTCAAATATTGCCAAGATTCTGGGTATATGAATTGTAACATATTTATTTATTTGTTCTTTTTTAATTCTATTTACTATAGTTTTTATTAAAGGTTAATATTGAATTAAAATGATAATTAAGTTTAATATCATCATCATTAGGAGGGTTAAAGGCCTTACATGTCTGACATCTCCGAACAATATTTCCAAAGATTCATATTAATACAAGTTATTAGTGATTCGGTTAATAATGGTTCTGAGTAAATGA
>DWPA01007677.1:0-10177 GCA_018251375.1 Calpodes ethlius | reverse complement strand
ACTCATAACATCCTAGTACTCCTAGTACAAATTAATTACAAATAATTTTTGGGTTCATACATAATTGACGATTTCTTTGATTTCACTCCTACCCCAACCTGCGTCAAAGAACTTTGTTGCAAAACCCTATTGAATAATCAAGGGTCGAAAGTGCTGAAGTACTAAGGTCGATATTCCCTTGCACTTCTGATCGCTATTGTATATTACGTAGGTTGGAAGAGTTAAGAAGCAAAGATTTATTCAAAAACGCAAATATTTGGTGTAATTCAGGGTATCAATATTTAATGTATTACGTCTAACATTCTCTTCAAAACAATAAATCGTATGATTCTTGGTCATTAAAATCCTAACCAATCAATTACCGAATAAACTAATCGAAAAACAAAACCATTTAAACTTTAAAACTAATAAATAAGAGTATTAAGTTTGTCAGTGATAGAGAACAGTTTTAATACTCTATATTTATTTCTTTTCTTGGTCTGGCAACTTTCCTAGACGGTGCAAGAAACTTTGTTGTGCCTTTTTCGTTTGCTCTCGCCAACTATACGTCTTGAATGAGCTATGAAGCGTTTAAAGGGCTCTGGCGATGTCCCAATTGGAGGTTCCAATTTAAATTGAAAAGTTATAAATACCAATTCTGAGAAAGGCTCGTGGTTCTCAAATTGTTACGTGGAAAATTTTAATATACCGTATCACTCATTTTGTCAATATTAACTAACGATTTGTATATACTCGTAACTACAGGGTGCTTTATTATGTAAATAGCCTACAAATTAACAGAAGAGGCACCTGATTGTAAGTGGTAAACGTCACTATTGTCAGACACAACATAATGTCCCTGCCACATCTACGTTAACGTAAGTGTTAACGACTGCGCTCAAATACGCTCTTCTACACAAACATACTTCCCATCAGAGTGTCAATTAGCACATTAATTAGCGTGTTAAAAAGTTGGCTTCATCTGTGTAGAATCATTCATAACATACTTATTAACGCGTTAAAATACAAAGACATCGTCGATGACTTGCTGAAGAAGAAAGTAGAAAGAATAAAAAAGAGTCAGCTCTCAAGTCACCTAACTACATTTTTACCGCACTCACATCTTCTTTCATATTAAGAAGATTTAGAGATTATAGAATTATAGATTTAGAGAAGACTATAGCAATCTATAGTTCACTGCATTTTTATTATCAAAGTAGTATTAGTATCAACTAATACACACATGCTATTGAAAAATAAATAAGTCATTTAGGACAGGATCTCTACCCATCTATACATTACGTAAGACCTATGTTTAAATCACAAAGGCTTAACAAAAAACCATAATATATGAAACAAAATAGTAATACAGAAATTTTAAATTTAGTAATCCCTACATAAAGTAGAAAGTTCTCTGCAATATCTAGTGGAAAAGTAGTGACGTCATGCTTCAATAGGTTCTATACAGTGAGAAGACATTCGACATGATTTAATGACAGCCTAAAACCGAAGTCAATTCAAACCCACGTCTTAAAGATTAGTATAGAAACGTGTCAGAGATTTTCCTACTAGTGATTATCTTTATCTATCCCACTATCCACTGCGGCCAGAATACTTCAAACAGCTGATTAGTTATGTTGCTATACAATTTCACACAACTAATAGAAAACATCATTTTTTTATTAATGAAACGAATGGAGCGTCTACTTTAATTTAAATTATTGTCGCAAGAATATTTTACTTTTGGGAATACACGGTATTAATTTTATATTGATATCGAAATACAACCCATATTACCCATGAAAAGGAAAATCGCTCGAGACCTAATTTGTCAAAATCAGACGATTGCTTTGGGATTTCCGAGGAAACATAATAATATATAATGTATACACAAATTCATTTCCATAAGATCATTTCGTTGTCTTGTTTCCGTATAAGAATATGGTTTTATTTTTGGTGTAAATTATGAAATATTTTATGTCCAACGTTATTCCTAATTAAATAATTTAGGACAAAGGCATCTGAGTTATTGATATCTTAACGTTTTCAATCATTTCAATAAGCTTCAGAAATATATGTATTATTGTTAATTACTACGCCCAAATGCGCCTTAATTAACGAGTCAATTTTAAACTTGGCTACATAAATAAAACTCTATACAAAATTTAAAACTCTATTTCCCATTAATTAATGTGTGAATTAGCGGCTTAATCAGCGCACTTAACTATTCGCCATATATGTAAAGCAACATTATTAGTACGCTATTTAACACGTATGAAGATGTTCAGAGATATATCTGTTACTTGATTTAACTAAATATTACTATTCTATCGATCCTCCTAATGCACACATACGCTTCCTTATCCACACACACATAAACACATATTCGCCAAGCTTTACAGGTTTCATTAATCCATATTTGCTTTAGTTATCGAATACAACATTATGTTTAATTAACGGGGCGTCGACGAGATGCGAGTTAAATTCTGCTTTCAAATAACTCGCACAGTTTGATTTCGTTACGTGGCAAATGGACTCTTGTTATGTTACTCTTAATTATGACTCGCCTTAGTGGACTGATGACAGAGTTAGAGTCTAGAAAATCCATGCATCTTATGAGTTTGGTATGCACTATAACTATTGAAGCCTATTGAATAGTATAATTACGTCTTCTTTTTTAGGTGATAACAAAATTATTAACGTTTTACACTATGTATGACATGCGTGATTATTATGGTCATCGAATATGGTTACCAACAAACCAAATGGATGATTCGAGATATTATTACTTAAACGCAGACCTTGAATCCCAAAAAGGAAGTCGGATTCATCAAAGTAAGTTCTAATAAATTATTCAACGGACATAGAAACTTGCATAATTAGTAAGTTCAATGATTTCTTTGTAGACCGATGTATTCATCGGTTTTGCATTATTATGCGGAGATGACGCACGGACCTGGTTCCCCGAAGGCTCAAAAACCGCAGAACGCGCTATGGTACAGACTATTAAGCTTTTGTTTTCATTTATAAGCCGGTCAGACAGAGGAAAGAACGAATAGTGATAAGAAATGGCGCCTGGTAAATATGTGAATCATAAAAGTCAACAGTTACAACACTAGTGTTCAATAGAATTGTATAGATAACAAATTTTGTTCTACACAAAAATTGTTGTTTTTAAACACATAAAATGTTATCTCTTTTTCTCTTACATACAACTGTATAAGGTTCCCTGTGTCACAAAAAGCATAGACAACATAAATAAGTCATCACTAACACCCACGCTGAGAACGAACATGTAGCCGTTATATAAGTATTTACTCTGACCGGAATCGAACCTGGGATTTTTTGCTGCTGCTAATATGACCGTAATTTTACATCTCTGAAAGCCGTTAAGGACTATGATAGAAAAGTGTATTTTTAGGCCATTCGTGTCACTTTGAGTAAAGGGGAAAAGAAGCTGATTAAAAAAATGTATGGTATAAGTCTGAGTGAATAAGGATCTAAAGTACTGTTGGTTATAAGGCTTTTTTCACAATGAGCGATAACACCCTCTATCAAGCCCTATATATATTAAAGGGGGAGGTAGAAGACGTTGATGTGCTTCAATGAAAACACCCTTAGTGTTATGTTTTAATTTCATTGAATTTTAAACATTTTCATATTCATATTCTAACTTAAGGGGACTTCACAAAATTGTTGATTACAGAGGAGGTGATGAGAATAAGGTCAAGAATCCGCAAATTATATGATAATACGATGTCTATATACCTAAAAGTTCTCCGTGAATGTTTTTAAAGTGTATAAAGTCGGCAGGGGGCCCTCATAATAACTACATTTATATATTCAAATGGCGTAAAAACTTTCACCGTTAAAAAGACCGTGTCAATAAATAATTCCTTTATAAGAAAACAGGGACGCCAACATTTGACTTACATAACGAGTTTTATATAACACCTAATTTCATACCAACTCTATGACAAAATTTATTTTTAAATAAGTCTATTATCGTACGTTATTGAATTACACAGAGTAATATCGTATCAGTATCGTTACAAAGGCCAGTTTTTAGTGAAAGGTACTCTAAAAACTTTACTAAATATAATTCGGTTACGACTCTTGAACATTTTTACTTGATTTTTACTTCTTAAGTATCAAACACATGAAAACACGCAAGTACCTACGGCCTTCCTAAGGATTAAGTAGTTATATATATATAAAAGTATACCATTTTTAGTTTGCTTATAATCGCTGAATATATTAATAGTCTTGTGATAAGTATAATTATGTTATAGTTTGTTTTTGACCCAGTTGCAGAAACAAAGGCGATTTTCGATGAGCAAACTTCCGTAGTGAACCTTGCAAATGGGTCAAATATTCGCTATACACGCGTATTAATAGCTAAGAGGAGTAAAAGAGATTAAAATCAAAACTTCATCAACTCATTGCAACATAACACTTTGATGGGCTCGGATCTTCGTTCAGATTATAATGACACAGACCCTAGTCCACTGCTTAGGCCAAGTGCGGATTTGCACACTTTACATACCTTTGAGAACGTTATTTCAAACTCTTAGGTATACTGGTTTTCTCACGATGTTACTTCGCGAAAACAATTGATATCATTTGCCACGTGCATTTGAATTTCAAAATTAGAAGCGCAAAATCGAACCAAGTCGACTCTGTACGACAAGCCAACGTTGAACCCTATTAACTTTCAAAACTAAGCTTTATCAAAACTCACTAAAGTCTAATACAGTTTGAATATCAAATGATATTAGTAACCCGATTTAATTTCACTTTGAATATGACCATGATTCACGTAACCAGGTCAAATAATTGCGGTATAATATACCTGCTAATTAATCAGTCATACCGACATGCCCTTCAGCGCTTATATCCAAAACACAAAATGCGACAAACAAATAAAAATAAGTAGTGTAGATGACGGCGAGACTAATTTGTCAAGCTCGCTAAGAGTGCTCGTGGAGAGTTGGCGATAAGGACGCACCGTCGCCGCAGGATGACCAAGATCCGCAAAAAAATTCCCTACTTTTTTCCGACTCGAAGAAAATTACCCTGCGGTGAAAAGAACTCCCAAGTGCTATTACTGAAAATAATACGCTACCTTTAATAATTTAAACCATTCCCTGATTAAACTTTTTATGCTTTACTAAATTTCTTTCGACTTAATTGATTGCGATCGAAATAATTTTATATTAAAGATCTTTACAGTTTATTTAAGGTCTCATGAATTATTAAAACGGTTCTCTGAGCCTCGTAAAAAGCAATTTTGGCTACGTACGTAAAAGCTTTCCTACGTATTCATCTTTACGTGTAAACTATAAGTAGTTTTATGTGAATCATGCTTTACGTAAGTGAGACATTAGTCCTAGGTACATACAACATTAATTACTAAGACTAGTTTTTTATGGGATAAGGGATAAGCAGACGAGCTTGAGTGCCACCTTCTACTGCCCACGGACGTCAGTGACAAACTTCGAATAGGATCTCAGGAAGGAATGTAGAACTGTTAGTGTAGGTTGGTCATCTTAGTTGTATTAGTAATCCTCGAGTTAGCAATTATTTGAACTTTGTCCAACTCGTTCGTTGTCTCCTATATAAGTGTAACCAGCAACCTAGAGTACCCTTCAGACCAGAATGCATGAATGTATCAATTATTACACGGCAGAAATAAATGAGACGGTAGTAACTACCCGAGTGAACCACACAAGGATTCTATCACCAATAAAAATCAAAAGCGAAACACGATCACAACCCATAACTATATCTTTACTTAAGTCTTCCCTCACATAGACCATAATTCACCACACTGGCCAACTATAAATCAGAAAATTTGACACAACTTTGAGAACATTTTAGAGAACTCTCAAGTGTCCAGGTTTCGTCACGACTCACTGGCGTATAGTCACTTGAAATATTTTTGATAGACTTGTAATCACATGGCACATATACTTCATTTCATGATATAATTCCCTCAATTCATTATTCTTGATAATCGAGACGAAGCAAGAAGTGAAATAAAATGCATTCTACACCTAAAAACGTCTTCCATCTCGCCTGAGCGATTCGGGAGATGTTTACAAGACGGTGGATAGAAGTGCTCTCAAACTGTCTTGTCTCAAAGGCTTCTATTTGGTTGCCATACTGGCGTCCTTTGAGCACTCGAAAGCACTTCGTTAGTACACCGCGGCACAAAGGAGTAAACAGAAATATGAATAATGATGTAAATAAGACATAAACTTATTCGAGTGACTGTTACGCTACGTTACGAACAGCTTGGCTTGTGGGATTTATGTACATTCTCATTAAACTTACAATGTTTTAGATACTTTATCGTCATCCTATATAATATATGTCACCATTATTGATGTATTAAATCAAGCGCATGAATGGTTAATTATATCTTTATTCATTTTTATATTCATGATAGGTATATCATCATGGTAAGTAGACTCAGATGTATACAAGTAAATTAATAGTATACGTCGTTACTTAAGTTTAAGCTTATCAATTTAAAAAGGGAAGGAACAGAGAACACATTCATTTAGAGTATTACGTGAAATTATCTGTAATAAATGTATTTATTTGAAAGTATATTTGTAAATCCAGATCAGTCGATTTGTCGTTGAGATTTGGATGAATATTTTCTTAAAACCACAGTACTGTGAAGTTTAAGCAAAACTTTTTACAACTCAATTCTAATTCCTAATTCCTAACTGTATAACAACCCTATCACCTCTTTCTCAGAAGAGCCCTTATTAGTTGAAGTGCGTATCCACGTCCGTCCTAATAATATTCAGTGGATTTCCAAGTAGTTTGCTAAAATAGAATTTCGAGTATCGTTACCGCATGAAATGCAATACGAATATATTAGTTTGATCTATAAAAAAAATATTTTTAGGTTATGAAAACCAAACAAGCGTTCACATGGTAATTTTCTTACCAATTCATTCCACTATGACACTAATTTAAGTTTAACTGCGTCTCCGGGCTATGCAATTACCATACTTTACTTATATTAGTTTTTCTATTTTCATAAAAAAAAACATGGAGTTTCAATCTTAAACTAAAATATATTTTAGTCAAAACTCTGGAGTAGATTTTTCACGGTGACGGGTGCTAAGAAAGTTATGCAATTCTCTTCAAGTGGAATACTAGAGTCAAAAGCTGGATCCAGCCACTTCATGTTATATAAATATACCCCATATTTATATACAAGGTCAACTCAATTATTATCAAACAAGAAGGTTGAACACAAATACCTTTATACACTAGTGACATGCTCCAGCTTCGCACGGCTCCAATTAAGATTTAAATGAAATATATCCTACGTCAGTCGTTTTTTGAACAGAAAATGTTGAAATTGTATAGACCAGGGCAGTCTAATACGACAATATATAGGTATGAATGCCTGTAAAGTCATTATGTGGGAGTCTTCCAGAATAATTTTATAGGAATGAATGTTTAGTGAGCTCATCATCTAGCAGTTCATCGCAACGGCCAACGTACCATCAGATGAGACTCTTGACAATCAGTATGAGTAATAAGAAAAAAATATAATTGTGTCAATTTTACATGTTATTGATTTAAAAGATCACAAGCAATGCAAATTTATATGTATTTATAATTTTAAATGCTTAGATTTAAAGATTAGAAAAAGTTAAGTCAGAAAAAAAGGATGTTTTTCAGTTATTACCTTTAGTATATTCGGAATACATTTACAGTTACCACTATTAAACTTGAGGGTATTTACTTTTCAATGAAACGTCTTTGGAAAAGGTAAATAAAAATACTTTATTTTCTGTCTACTTTTAAATTAAAAATCCCGAGAATTCTCAACCTCTCAAGCCTCAACTTGTTTAAAGCGAAGCGTCACGGCCACAATGACCTCTCTCAGCGACTTCACACCCTTTACCAACTTAGTTCAAGGAATATTCAAGCTATTTAAAACTTCAAAAGTCGAATATCGATGCATGTAATTAAAATTCTTTTTTCTAGCCCGGCAACGCTTCACTGATATCTCATGTCACGGCCACTCGTCCTAATACATTTATAAAATAAGCGAACAAAATACGCCACGCAGTTGTGGTTGCTACGCAGATATGAATAAGACTTTAACACAACAATTAATACGTTAAAAGACAAACACGCAAGTAAAAATTATATAGAATTTCATTAATGTAGAAAAGCGTTTTTTTAACGCGTTAATTAAGGCACATTTAGACGCAACATATAACATCAACGTTAATGCAAATGTGGTAGGGATATTAGGGATGTTTATGGGCGACGATGATAAGTTACTAATACGTGCAAAGTGTGTAGGCTATTTTAGATAATAAATTAATATTTAAAAATACGAAATCCGCATTGATACCGCAAACAAGTACTGTTCACCATTAAGGAGATACCTCGTCTAAAGGCATTTTAGTAAGTATGGGGATATACTCATTATATACCTATATAATATTTTCATCGGAAATAAGCAGTTTGCAGCAATAAGATGTAGATCTCATTTAGCTAGCAAGATTTGACCTAAATATAATACCAAATTAAAGTAAATTTAAACATAAACGTGATAAATATGTAATTTAGTATTCTTATTGAATAGCTTCAACGTCACTACTAATAAAATCTAAATTATTATATATGTCTCATTAAAATCATAAAGAATTTTACCACTTATAAGATTATTATTAATAATTTTGGCTCGTAAAACCAATCGCATTTATAGACGCTAGTAATATATTGAAATTAGTTTTTCCAATTAATGACGTAAGTAAAAGCACTTAAGGTTGAACTTAGTTTGTTATTAAATACATTTCTTTGCCGCTACTTCGTCGGTCCGCGCTGACCCTAGGACAGAAAAACTTCTAGCGTTGTGTTAGGTTTTAAAATATTAGTCATTATATAAATATATTTCTTACCTAAATGACCAAGATTGCGTAATCGATGAAATATTTAATGCTTACCTGAAAAGAAAAAGGAACATATTAGTACATGTTAAAGTAATTAAAATAATCAACTTCGACGAGAAAAATAATCTGAAATTATCGAATATAGGCCTGTCTTTTAATATTATTCCAAGTATTTTTTACCAATACGGCCTGGCATGAACCTTATAAGTATCCCGGAAATCCATTGAATAGAATTATTGGAAACAGCGTATTTATAGCTTATTTTATCGGTGAATATATATGAAGCTTCGCATTCTGTTAGATGATGTTCTTGTAAGATATGATATAAATATTTGTACGGTTTTATTATAAGGAAAAAGAAAAACATTAGATGTTTTTGTTAATAATAAATAGATAAATATATGTGTTTCTAACTCTCTAATAAACATGATGTTTCAGAACACTAAACAATACAATAAAATGAAATAAACAGGAAGCTCCTGACATAATAATAAACAAAATTTTAATGCACGTTCTAGTTGGTACCATAACGATTTTGTTCCTCGAGACGACACATGAACGTTATATAATAAATAATAGAATAAAAAGGAATAATGTACCCAGGTACAAGGAAAACTAAATTATAAAACCAAACTAGTTTACTACAAAGTATATAAATAAACAAGTTTATAAAATAAATTTCAGAGCTGTTGAATAACTAAGACTTCATGAAAGGATGTTGTAGATTTTATACATAACAAAATATACATATATTTGCATATATTTAAACTATTTCATATTTTTTCCTTCTTTGCCAGCTAGCTATCAGAAATATAAGTATAATCATACATGTACATAGAAATATACACAAAATATATACATATTATGCCTCCGCTACGATTTTCGCCCTTCCTTGTAAAGATATTGCTATTCTCTCGGAGTGGTTGCCACTGACCTACTTTTCTCGCATCGACAGAACATGCAGATGTCCTGGTTTGATGAATATAAGGCGTTCCCGCAAAGATAGTTTTCCAAGAAAACGGTACATATCAATCGTGATGTTTTCTTAAATTATAAATTATAGATTCTTAAATCCATCCTTGCCGTAACACACCCACCTGTATATTGTATTCGTCCCAGTACGTAATTATTGTTGTCTCTGTTTATTATTTGTCCCCCCCCCCCCCCCCCCCTGCCGCCTCCCTCCCTCATTTGCGCTCCAAGCTACCACCTCAACCCCCACACAAGTAAACAGCTCACGCAGCAAACATCCACACACGAGC
>DWPA01007676.1:0-10179 GCA_018251375.1 Calpodes ethlius | reverse complement strand
GCCTAATCTACGATATATATGGGAGCATGATTAATATTTTGTCATATGATCATCGATCGCGTTTGATAATTTATGCTTTATTCTTCACCAAGTATTATTTTTATTTTCTTGCCTCAGACATAAATCGTGCTGGTACGTAAACAATTAAGTTTTAATATTTTTTTTTACTTTATTATTTAATCTATGTCTGTTATGTCATGAACGCGAGGTAATACGAGAATTATTATAATATTTAGGCGTACGTGTATGGTGGAATAAAATATAACTTAAAAAGAAAGTAATAATCTTCATTTTATTTAAAAAATCGAGTCAGTAATATCTTGGGAATCTCGAAATATATGTTAGAAAACCATAAATACGATGTCATATTTTTTCTCACAACATTTGGGTAATGATATAACTTTACTGCTTTATATTTAAGTAACTGTTCGTCTTTACTCAATTATTTTAATCCATCTGATCAACCTTGGTTTAAGTTGATTTTAAAATCAGATTCTCGATATTACATAGATATTTCTGAATGTAACCCTTCCTACATATTGCGGTGGTGTAGAACCATCGTACATTATAATAAGGCATCACGTGTTGCACTATGTTCTGTGAAGGGAAAAACAGTGTCAACAGCCTAACTCTTATTTATATTTTTAATGGTCTTGATATCGGTATCCTCTATCGAATAACTATCTTTTAAGCCTTTAAAAGATTCTATACTATACTACTCGAAGCTACAGGCAACAGTATATAATAAAAAAAAACAAAATACTAACAAATGACACGAACAATACTATCTTGATAACGTTTTTCTTAAAAAGGTATAAAAAAATATTTTCGATCAATCGAAATCATCTTTTTATTCTATCCATTTGATAGTAATTGGCTACTTTTGCTGATACGTTGCCAGTTAAAAAACGGAAAAAAAGAAAGAAATAAATTGGAAATATTATACGACATATACTTGCAATACTGATACTATACCTAAGCTATCTTTAGATTATTTTTTACATTGAGGGAAATGATTATTTATCGCAACAAATGTCTATGAATGCCGGAGTTCCCCAGGGGTCTGTTCTCTCCACCACTCTGTTCTTGCTACATATTATTAATCTGCTCATAGTTAAAGAGATCGTCCATGGGCTATGCTGACGATAGGATTTCTCCTTTCTTACTAATAATTTTGAAATGGAAACATTATTGATTCACACTATTAAAACTAATAATAAGATTAATTGTAGTTTGAATGTAATTGGTTTTGGAGTTGGTGTTCGTTAGCAGAACGCTAACATTGTTTATTATAAAAATTTTAAAATTATATAGCTAATTATCATAAGCAAGCATGAACACAACTTTCATGCAGATCAGATTTTCTCTATCATCATTGAAGCAAAATTTTAGGAATCTTAAGGATAAAAAAAGTTACACTAAGGTTAAATTCCTACACATAATTTGAGGAATAAATATAATATTCTAGTACCCAACGTTCGAACTAACTACGGGAAAAGAATATACTGTTTGAGGGGATGAGGCTCTACAATGACTTACCTAACAATATAAAAAAGGTCAATATATTTAAGAAGGAACTTGATTTTTTTATTACTTTTATTAATGCACCAGTGGAGAAGTGTACATGTAGTTTAATATTTAAGGATCTTATTGTAAATAAAACATTGTTTCGTATGAGAATGAAGTCTTTAAATGTATATATAAATGTGTAGTATGGTGTAATTTAAATCCGAATACGTCCCAGCAATTAACGGATTCGCTGCCATATGACAGAGTGAATGCACGTCGTCTATTTCAAAGGGTTGGTATTGATTTTGCAGGGCCTATTACTGCAAAACAGTCAACAATAAAGTCAGTATTTTCACCCTTAAATCTTGATTGTGGATCAAAAGAATAAAAAAGATACGATACCCATTAAAAGATAATAGGAAATAGTATTTGAAAGAATTACTTTATTGTAAAAATAACTTGTCGAGTATTCAATTATAATCGGTCCGGATAGGTTAAATAAGAAGATTTAATAAGACGGTTCAAGATTGGCATCTATTGTTTGCAGAAGGCGACAGAGGATAGCAACAATTAAAGTAGGTATGTTTACACTTAGCGTGATGTTTATTGCAGGGGAACGTTCAAGTGTAGCGAAAAGGTGCCGAAGGAGGGAAGCGCACCCTCATGAAAGGGTGCTTTTACCTAGGGACTTCATAAGCTCGAATAATGCAGGCTATAAGATGTGTGTACCCCGTTTCACACAAGCTCTAGTTCAAGTTGTACGCTGTACACATACGAGGAAATATTATTTTTGTATACGTTTGTGAAAAGCAACGGCGAAGATAACGTTTAACAATAGTAAATATAAACGAAGTAATAATACATAATATCTCGTTTCTTTGCTTAAAAACTTTTTAAATTGGTCATTTTGTACTAAATTTAATATATTATCAAAACATGCTTATAATTTGAGATGGCTAAGTTTGTACGTAATCTAAAATAAAGGTTAAAAAAAATACACCATTAAAATAAATAGTAATTAAAAAAAAATTGTAAATTAAAAGAAGCTTTACTGTAAAATTGTGTTTTTTAAGATTACACATTATTGAAGTAAAGAAGCGATCTATCTATCATATATTAAATGTATATTCAAAAACTTGAAATCAATAAACACACATGAATTACCTTAAAGTTTTTTCTACTTTTAACAATAAAAAACTAAGAATTTAGTTTAATGAAGTTTTGGGATGGGTATGGATATACCCACGAACAAAATATATATATCGTTTTGAAGTAAATGACAAGATGTAACGATATAAGAAATGACGTGACTTTTAGGATCTAAAATTTATTCATACGTGATTCCTCGCACGTCTCAATTCACAAAGAAAAATAAAAGTTAGTTTTAAAATCTTCTTATTATGATGTAAATAACAGATTGATTTTAAATCCAACACAAATAGTCAGACAAGAAAAGAAATAAATATTTGGCGTAAATGTCAGTATATCTTCCGTGTTGTGTCCGTATATAGAAAAAGAATCATAAATATTGTTATACGACAGTTTTATTTGCACATGAATCAATCAACATTAATCTGAATAAAACTGGTCAAGTACAAATCGTACTTCGTCCAAGCTTTTAATAGATTTGAGAATATAACTACCTATGCAATTTACTTCAGTCATAAAACAAATTTGGTCAATAATTCTGCTTCGTAAAAATGATAGTAATCTGACAAAAGCATTTTTCGTCAGATACAAGCGCAAGTGATTCTACGAGGGTTGAGTTTTTTCATTGTCAAACTACGAGTGTGTACTCTAAACCGACGAAACAGATGGACTGTTTTGTGAACAACCCTTTTTGACGACGAAAGAATTTTGACGGTTAGTAAAATTGAGACTGTACTAAGCTTTATTGTAACTATTATATATCACGCGATGTATACATTGGACGATAGTTACTTTTATAATAAACCATGTACAATTAAAAAGTTATCGCCGTTGTCAAAATTAGATCATCAAATCAGTTGCTATGCAACTGTTGAAATATAGTTTTTCTAATCATTTTACTCAGTAAATTATGCAGATTATGGATAGATAAATTATTAAAAACAACTGTTAGTCTATGGAAATTACTGATTAACGACAATTACTGTAGCAGATGGAGTTTAAATCAATCAATTGGCTCCATTATCGGCCAGCTACGGGAGCTATGGGCAAGTATTGACGCTGTTATGAAGTCACCTCGCTATATCGAAGCCGGATGCTAAGCGAAGCATATTGCAAAGCTGGGCACATGGTCATCAATTTGTGAGTATATCTTGTTACCATCCGGCCCAGGTAGGCGGTCGGAGGTAAACTCTAGTAAATATAAAGAAAATCTTGTAGATTTAAACATCTTATAGTTTAAACGTCTTTCCAAAACGGCTCAAATATTATCGATAAAAAATTGAAGTTAGACGTTATTTGAACTAAAAAGTATTCTTTTAAAATGTTCATCTGCATTTCTATCAATATCTGTGATTGAATGTCCACGATTTCTATTACCCTCCGGAAAATAATCTGTTGTGTTAGGCTGAAAGAGATAGAGTTGTTTGTTTTAGAGATTTTGAATTAAAATAGTTCTAGAAACTAGGTATAGTTCGAAATTATGCGAAAGTAGGTAACTTGTTAGCGATAATTATAACGGCTATAAGTAAATAAATTATTTTCTTATAATTATGTAACCACTATTATAACTATATTCTATGAATTAAAACAATTTAATTGTTTATAAATAAACAAAAGTTACTTATTTTACAGTTTCTAGATAAGTAAATTTTATACTACTGAGTGAAATGACTCTACATAGCTACAAAACCATTAAAGGAACTGCGTCAATTACCTGTCATAGTAAATTGACATTTAATTCATTCAGACAAATGTTAAGATGTTGGGGTTAATTAATTCAAACAATACACTAATAGGGATCAGACTTGAGAGATTGGATTTTTTTACTATCTGCGAGTTATTATGACGATAAAAAATTTTGTAAGACAAAGCATTAATTAGTTCACTGCTAAAGTTTTGTTGAAACAAACGAAAAAATAAGGACCATTACGAAAATGAAACTTGTACTTTATTTAACTTTATTGTAACTCGAACGAATTTTATTAGAAAAATATATATTTCGCTTTGAAATTTAGCTAGTAGATTTTTTTTATTTCGACATATTATTAAATGATTCGGTACCACACCCGGTGAGTGTTATTGGCTTATTCATATTAAGATAACGCATTGAAATCCCCAAAATTGCACGTATTGCGACCTATGGTTATTGGTGTAAAGTCTACTATTAAATATTAGGAACCCTTATTTAGCTTCACCTGTCCGGGGTATGTCTGTAATCAAATCCAGTAAGTTAAATTTGACCCAATTCCCAGTGTTCGATTGGACTGAATTGTTATATAGAATGATATTGTAATTTAAAGATGTCATAAAGCTGGTCTAATAAACGCTAACATACTCATACCCCCGCAGTAGGATTCACCTGTGTTGCGGGCGGCATGGACAACACAAGTAACACGTTACTAACACCCATGACCCGAGAACAAATATTTATATGTCACATGAATATCTGCCCCGGCCACGAATCGAACCCAGGACCCCTCGCTTTGCAGGCAGGGTCTACCAACTAGGCTACGGGGCCGTCAAAAAACAAGTGTATATTTTTCTGTATGTTATGTTATCGTAAAATAATGCAGTAAGCATAGGATTATGCTTACCCAAGACATTTTAAGAGGACAACGGATTAAATTTGAGCTACAATAAATTAATATTACATTAGGTTAGGTGCACATTCAGCGTTTCACCTCTGACAAGGTTGAAGTTAAGCTATAAATGTGATTATTTCACGAAGATTTAACGTTTCCGTTATATGTAGTAAACGTGTAGTTTACGAGTTTCGGGACTGTGGCCAGCTTTGACCGCATCTCCGAATCTCCGTATCTATCCACGTGCTCGTAAATTGGTATAATTTGTTACCTATAATGAATTTGTGGGGTAGTAATCAGGTGTTTTGGTGTTCGTTCGCTTTGTAGACGTATTATAAATGAATGAGGCGTAGATATGTAAATGTAATAATTGCAACTATTCTTGCTACATATAACTTAATAGTTTTAAAACTTATAATACGCTTTTACAGAATTATATTCCTCATTATAGATAACTAAATAAAAGGTATACTAAAGGAAAAAAAACAGTGCTGTTCACTGATAAGGTGTTCCCGCATTCGGAGACATGTCTGAGTTAAGTAACAGATCATCCTTATCATAAAAAGGCATTAAAATTAAAGCAATAATGTAAAATATCCACAGCTTTCATTACAATCCATAATTGTCCCACTGTTGGGCTGGGGTTTCCTCTCACGAAGTGAGGCCATAGTCCACTACGCTAGCCAACTGCGGATTGGTAGATTTCACACACCCTCGAGAACATTATGGAGAATTCTCGGGTGTGTAGGTTTCCTTACGATATTTTCCATCACCGAAGATAATTAACTTGTACGCACATAACTTTTTCAAAATTAAAAGTGCGTGCAGGATGCGAATTCACGTTATGTTCGGGGAACCAACTTTCGACCCACTGGACTATCACTGCTTATCAACTGTTTAGGGCAAGAGAAAGTTCCTCGTCATAATTCAGCTTACAAGTTTTGATCCACAAACATGGCTAAGCAAACAAAAGCTAATAGTTAATACTTAACTCAACTTGCACGTGACTAAGTTGTGTTGGGTATCTCGCGAAGAGACTTTTCGCAATCACTAGTCATTTTCACGTCAGTAAAGATGAAATACGTAGACGAATTAGATTACATTATCGAAATAGCTCACGGATTTAGCCGGCTGAAGTGGTAAAGACAGGCCTTTGGCCGTTTATTTATAAACGATTGAATCGATAGATTGAAAAATTTTTGCGCTTAGTTATTTAGGCTCCGAATGATTCATTATTTTATAAGACCATTGTACAATTTAATGTAATGACGTATAAAAATATAATGATACAATATTTATCATTGTAACTGGATATTGCAGGTTCTACAAATATTTATACACGTTAGGCTTGAGCCACACTGTAACTTGCAGATTCTGCAGTGAACAGAGGAAGTCGGTACCTATTCACATCTTTTGCGACTGCATGGGTATGACTTTTTATCATAAATAATCGGAATAAATAAGAAAAAATGTTATGAGAACAATTCTCATAATTTTTAATTGTTAACAATCAAATTTAATAATTATAAATAGTTGCGTTAATATCCCCAATAATAAAATAAGTAAAAAAATATATACAAAAATTTAATTTTTCACGAAACACTATTTTTTTTTGTACATTTTATATTTATTTTATTATCAGATTTCACAAATTAGGGGAGGCCTATGTCCAGCAGTCGACTTTAAATATATAATATAGATTAAATATAGATTAAATATTTATTTCTTAAAATACAAATTTTAACTGAATAACTACAATAATGTTATGCACTGTAAAGTTATTAAATATATTCAATATTTCAGTTGGTTATAACGCCATTAGCATAAAACCGTAAACATAGCTTCGAACCTCTATTATACTCTGGATTGATTATGAGTATCGTATAACTGGAGGTACTCATTTGCCATCTTGGTGCTGATCGGTATGGTGACCAGTGGTGACCATCCAGGTACAATTACCGTCTGGAGCAGGCATTTATATGACAGATAAATAATTCAGTTCGGTAATTGGTGTTTGTTATGTTTTAGTTGTACTTAAGTTAATATCTCCTACGACACAGACAATCTTCGGTTGGAGATTTGATGTTATTACTCTGTGGCAGATGTAAAGTAAGTATTTAATGTTAGTAATTATTATAAAAAAATGGATATTTTGGATAAGACAAATGAAACATTCAATAATCTTTACTTTTTGTTCCTTATAGTTTATTAAATTTAGACATATTTTTAACACAGATAATAAACAACAGCATTCTGACTAGAGTAACAGTTTCTAATAAATATTCTCTTAAACATTTACGATTAAATAACGGCTCAATATAAATATTTTATAATTTAGCATCTAGTAATAAAAATAGTTTTATATAATCTATTAAGTAATAAAATTAAGATAATTTGCATTCGACATATCTACATCATAATGGTGATATCACAAAAAATATTATGACAGGGGTCATATTATGCTTCTGCCTCATCTGTGTTTAATGCTTCGATTAACGCGCTAAGTGCACGCTAACACGATGGCTATGTGCGTTTTTTGACGTATGCAGTCGATGTCCGATCGATGGATGGTGCTCGTAAAGACATCGTGTATACAATTTTTGGAGTTTCATATATTTTCTGTTGTAGTACGACTGTATACGTCTAAAAGTATACCTTGTAGTCACCCTGTGAATCTAACGTAAAAATGACATTGTATAGATGTGATCAACAGTTTAGCGCGCTAATTCAGACATTTATTAACGAATTTTTTTTTATACAGAACTTCAATTGTTTTTTTTTAACGCATTGATTCAGGCGTATTTAAACGCCGCTGTTAATGTTAACATTTACATAGATGTAGTAGAAGCATTATACATAATTGAATAAACTTTAGATCTGAGCCTCGACAAACAATACCATTATAAATATCTATATTTACACGATTTTAAATAGATCTGTAAAATATTTTATATTAAGGTAACAATGGATTTTAAGGTACTTAAGCCAAAGGTATAATATTCTTGAGATATGTCTATCATCTTTGAAAGCTGATTGTGAAATAAGATCTATATTTCTGACTAGAACGACTTTATAACAATATTTTATACATCGTAAGTGAACGGAATGGCACGTTAGAATATATTACACGCTGCAGATTAAAAAAAATATTTCTTAGATTTAGAACCTATTTAAAAAATATATCTGGACTTACAAATATGTTCACTTTGCTTTTATTGGTTTAAATCCTTGTTTTCAAAAAGAGGATATTTTACGCAGTTCCTTTTTTAAATTGTCTATATTGTGAATAAAATAACATTTATAAATTTGAATTTACTATTGGATATAACTTGTAGTATTAGCATTAGAAGGCATTGAATATACCTACTAAAGTTTCAATGTTTAACAAAAAAATGCTCTATATAATATTCGTCAAAAATATTTGCATCTACTACAAAAAAAAATGAACACTGATTTGTGAAGTGCATTTATAAATTAAACCTTAGACCTTTGTTTGGCATCTTTAAAGAACTTACATGGTTTAATAAAATCACATATATTTAGGTATTTCGGTTCTTGTCCTGTTACGGTTATTTTTAACCATCGATTTCCAAATGAGAGACGACGTGGCACTGGGTTACGATACACACTTATTGACGCGGTATCGGCTTAAGCCAATTACAATAAGTATGTATACCGTATAAAAACGAGAATGATACAGGCCCTTTAATAATGATATTTTATACAAAAAAGAAACATAATATACATATCTATGAGAGCGATACATAGTGCGTCATGATGATACGAAAACGTCCCAATTTTTTATATATTTTTCTAAGTGTACGTGTAAATAACAGTACACGTTTTATTATATCGCGACATTGACAAACACTAGCTGTCTTCTTTTTTTTAACAGTTTTATCATGCTGTCCTTTTCACTCGTTATATAGTGAAGTGTCAAAACATGTTTACGTATGCTGCCGCTGAAATACAGAGCACCTTTTTTCAGTTCTTGTATGGATATTACATATTTTAGTACAGTTTCATTAAATACGATGGTAAACGAACAGCGCAATACTAATATTTCACATTGTATTTTTTATTAATCTATTAATAATATTAAAAGTGGTTTTATAATATATACTTATAATAGAGAACTCAAATATTTTTCTTTTGCATATTTGAACACTAGATTAAGTAGGTAAGTAAAAATCTTTATTGATGACTTTTTTTTTATTTTTATATTGCTTAGATGTATTTTATATACTATATTATATTTTAATAACCTATTAGATGGTTGCTGATGGTCTACGTTAGGATTGAAATCATCGGAAAGTTGAATTTAAAAGAGTTATTACCACAATTTTACAAGTTTTTATTTTGGTGTTTTTAATTATTTTTTAATAAAATCGTTTCGAATTCGTTTCTCTGTAGCAATTGTGTACTTAACATTAATATACTCTATAGCTGAACAAAATGATGATTACTTGTAATCTAAATTTGAAATTAGATTCGGACGAGATAAATGATAGTTCAATATTAGCTCTCGTCACTGTTTCGACACCATATCTCAATTATAACTATCTTTTAACTAATTATATCACTTCGGGAAATAGTAGCGGAGGGAATTCCAAATATCCCAAGAAATTTTAGAGTTCGTGTAAATTTTTTCTTATGTCTTTTACAGTCGTAATTGTAAAAGTTATTATTAACAAAAATACCTAATTATGTAAAAGAACCTTTAAAATTTAATGAGCAGAAAACAAATAATAAAATAAAATAATTTTTAATATTACCAACATTAACTTTTTGACTCGATATCAATGGAACCGTAAATGCTTAGTACACAGGGCAAAACATATACATACTCATAACAAAGATCTTCATAAACAATTAAATGTTAGATAAATTTGTTACTGTAAAGATTGGCTAGCAGAGAACACTTATAATTATCAATACA
>DWPA01007675.1:0-10179 GCA_018251375.1 Calpodes ethlius | reverse complement strand
TTTATATTGTTCAGTTGAATGTTTTCGTTACTCATAATATCCCAGTATTCCTAGTAAAGATATATTATAATTACACCTATTAAGTATAACCTCTTAAGTAAGTATTAAGACCTCTTAAGTACAATCTAATTTGTTAAAAAAAACATGTGTAACCCCTTTTCCCTTTTCCTAGCCCCCAATCAAGGAAACTTGAATATGAACCCAACCCCTTTTGTACTTTTATTACCTATAATGACATATACAATAAATCGTTAAATTGAGAAAATTAAATTTTTTTTTAGTAGCAGATAGATATGTCATTTTTTCAGTAGTGTCTTTAAAATGACATACTTTAAATGTGTGCCGAAGATAATGGACGATTTTTCCCATTTCATTCCTACCACAAGCCATCAAGGGAATTCGTTCCAAAAATATTTTTTCAGTTTACAATATTTAAAGAAATCGACAAAAAGAAATGTCGATAAATCATTGACCCCCTCTCTTTACAATGAATCAACAACAAATTACTCAATCCGGATGCATCCTACACCTACAGTATATTTAAATTTTAAATTATAATAGTTGTGGTTTTACTACAGATCGTAAGAACATGTATAGAATAGCAAATGAATGACTAATCTAAATAAATATTGAGGATAGCAATTACACTACCGTTTCCTTATTGAGTATGGTTGCATAACGCACGCCGCACGACGCACGACGCATGCCGCACGACGCACGCCGCTCTTCGTGGGATTGCCCGCCGTTATGCAGTGACCACTCTAAAAGATGGTACTCACTGTACAAATCTGCACTTGAGTGAACTACTAGGTATAGTTAATGCTTTACTGATGTATTAGCACCAAGTGGAGAAAGTAGGAAAGTTACGTTTTTAAGATTTCTTACGAAACGGATACGTTTTACGCCTACGCTGTTCGTTAATCCATTCTACAATTACAATAATGTATTGGTTATAGCGATGGTTTTATGGTTTGGTGCTTTATATGTATTCTAAGTAGTCGGAATCATAGTAGTAGAATCGAAAGCATTTATATAAATAACAAAAAAACTATTATAAAGTAACTCAGAAAAAAAAACCTGGTCATTTTTGTGAAGAATTCGTGTTGAGAACATTGAATTACTTTAAAAAATTGTTAATACATGTATGCGCAGAAATATAAATCGAATAACATTGTAAATTAACGATGACAGCTATCCTCTCAAACCCTCCCCTTCATTCCTCAGCACTCCCCTCAACTCACCACTTCCTGCCCTTGTCTAATATTTTATTTTTTCCATTACAAACAATAATCGAATTTGAAACAAAACAGCGACGACTAGAAACAGTTACAATACAACGATTTTGATTACAATAAAACGAGAACCTTAATTAAAAACATAATTTATTTTAATACCTAAATACAGACGTACATTTCTTGTGCAAGGACATAATAAAGTCATTTAAACTTCAAGGCACAGAACTGTCATTTAAGTCATAAGCAAGCAACTACCGCGGCATCTACTGAAGCAGCGCGTTAAATTTCACAATGGTAGCATACTCGTAAAATCCTTTATCACTCACTTAGTACCCATTGCAGGAGCGCGATGACCGTTAGGATAGCCTGTCCTACATTCGCGTGATTGGAATCAACTCGTGTGCAAGAATTACGTATGATTAAGTGCCAAGTAAATCGTCAAGGAAATGTATTGATAAATTGCTTTTAGCCTAACAACCTTTGTTGATTGCGTGTGGTTTACTTAGCCAGGCCTGCATGGTCAATTTGCATGGACTGTATTGCAGACACGTATTGCTCGAGATGTATTACTATTTTGTTCGCGAAACGTTTGATGGTTGGTTTATTGCCTTGGTCAGCCGAGAGCATTACAAACAGGAATGGTTAGTTTGGTGTCAATGTAGAGCTCCTTACCACAAATTCTCGTTCGACTGACGTATTAAGTCGTTCAACTGCCAAAATACAACTTTCGACACCAAGACTGGTTAAAAAAAGAATGCGCTTTTTAACAACCAAGCTTATTTCAAGCTCTCTTCAAATGAGAAACCATTAAAATAACGACCAAAATTATACACTTCTCAAGCCAAAATATATAATACGAAGATATTAATCCGCTTTGACTATATAAACTCGGACTATGCAAACGTGGCGAAAGTTTTACTCATCAAGATTTAAAATGAACCGTCTCAAGAGAAAGGACACGGCAAATTGGCATAAGAGAAGATGATTGAGTTACGTCAGCGCATAATAAACTATTAGCTGGCGTTTTACCCGCCGTTACAGCATTAGGTGAAGCGAGACTGCACAGGCGGACTGCACACCACCCGCTCGGCGCTACATCGATTAATATACCTAATCTGTGCACCGTGTTTATTTAACCTGTGTCTGACTTCGAGCCAATTTGATCATAATAGCGGTTATACTAAAATTAGTTTCTACTCATAGACTGTATATCTGCTTGTAGTTTGTTGGTAAGTTTAAATTAGTGGTAAATATGTTTGTTATTTCAAAGTACATAATTTTTTATTTCATAAAGAGCTACAAAAGGTAAGAAAAATAAACTGACCGAAAAAAATACTGTCATCTACATATTATAGTGGTTTTTCAAAAAAATACTTTCTACTTACCCACTATGTACAATATAAATAGCTTTATCAACTTTTTGAATAATTTAATGTCATTAAAATTTTCATTGATATATACCTTCTATTAAGTTACAAAACGACAAATATAATTAAAACCTATACAATAGAATATGGTAACAACTTCAAAATATTTATGTATGGTTTTAATTATTGACAATTATAAGGAAGACGAAAAAAATAATCTGGATTGTGTACAAAGAGTCTTAATGAATGACGACGCCATAGACACACTAGATGTATAATAACCGCATATGAGTAATCGATTGTATGTCAATTCAATGATCGGCGATTAGTATCTAATACGCTTTACAATATTTTTAATGATATATTATATTCGTAGATAAAAATATATCAATAACCTATCTCGGATAGTAGTAGATGTTTGTAATATTATTCTGAGCTGTATGTGGTTGTTTTTTTTAATCCTTACCATTCACTTAATGTTACTTAATATCTATCTTTCAGCCTTTGAAGGTCTACTGCTGGACGTAGGCCTCCCCTAATGTACGCCAAATAAGATTAGTGAAAAATGATCCTTGGTCCACTTTACAAACATGCTACTTTCAAGAGTATCGATGTCAAATCTGTTTGCAAAAGTTTTTTTTTAAGTAAAAAAAATTGTTGAAAAACATATTTTTTCAACAGTGTAATGGAGTTAACCAAATATTTGGCTGTGCTGTTTACCGTTAAGAAATTCCCTTCTCTGGAGCCAATCCTGTGAGTCAGGTCATATGTAAAATTCAACTCTTCAAGAGAAACTAGTTCTACTCTTAATGCATTTTGTTAAGTTTCTCCTAAACTACTTATAACCTAAAACTCGACCAAACTAATAAACATTTCAAGTAAAATAAAATCTAAAATGATTGCTACAATATTTGACGCTAATATTGAACCAATATTATATTAAAGACTAAGTCCATTAGTATACTAGCACTTAACCTAACATAAACTGCACACTCAACACTGAATATCTGTGTTACCTAACATTACATAACCTGGACTTGAACCCGGAACCCTAAACGCAATCATGCTATCAATGGAGCGGAATTATCGAGTCATGCGGATCGAAGTCCCACACCTGCATGTCTTGGAACATTAGATATTATAAAAGGAGGCGGTGGCGAGACCACCCAGCGATTTAATGTTGCGCAAGTTTATAGAGATTGACTAACAAGTGACGAGTAATTTATTTATTATAGTTCATAAAGCATTAACAGTTTTACAGACCGTACCCCGAGAAAGATAACCGCTTGCGTCAATCGTAAGTGATGAACTGACCGTTTAGACCACTTGGAGCGCTGTTAGCAGCTAGATGAGTGACCTATAACGCTAGAAGAAAAATTTTTTGAGTGACTTTATTGTAGAGATGAGTTAAGTCATTTTAATTGTCATATGTTAAATATGCAGTTACTGAACCAGAGTTTTTTCTATAGTATAAGGATATCAAAAGGATATTGCAGTGCCTCCATACTCTGCCCAGAACATCAGTAACTTACATCGAGTAAGATAGTACATCATAATAAATATCGTGAAAGGAAAGTAACCTAAAGTAAGAGAGTGACTGTGACGATTTATATAAATATTAATATTATTTAACTAATGTTTCGCACGATCTTCCTGGAAAACAAAGTCTGGTTTTAACTGTACATTGTTCAAGATGAGACACATAGAAAGTTGTTACAGCGCAACCAACATGGTCTTGCGAAAGGGATAGTTGCTCTGGTCGGTAGCCGGGCGCGAATTGTACGGTAATTTGAGTAACAATACTCGCATTGAATTGGGTTCCTAGTTATCGAAGTACTGATAATAAATTTACACGGAAGGTCTAGTAATATTGGACGATTCAATTTAATGGCATCTGAACCTAAATATACCTAAACAAATTCCGACCAATGCATGTACACTCATCTAGAACTGGATGTTTTCAGTCTCAATTTAGTTACAGTTTTCGATAAATGTATTAAACAAAAAGTCTTCACAAGTCGGGAAATAATGTTACTATTGAGGACTGATAAGACTTGATTACTGATAATCGACATACAAAAGATTTAAATAAAGAAAAATATTAACGTAATCAATGGAGTATAAAAGCAGAAAATTAGGGATTACTTTTAAAAACCATAGAATGAAACGAAGAAGTTAAAAGATGACTAGACAATGAACTAAAAGAAAAGTAAAAATTAAAGGAAATTGAAAAGAAAATAACTAAGCCTATCAAGAGTGTAGGTGGCCTCGTAATCATCTGATTAGTCTGACATCGGACTAGTCCATCTGGACTGACGACCTGAGGAAGACAGCGGGTATTCGCTGGATTCAGAAGACTCAGGACCCGTCGGAGTGGCGCAAATTAGGGGATGTCCTAATGGTGATGTCCAGCAGTGGACCTTCAAACGCTGATAAATAGACAGATAGAAACCTATCTAAGGACAGATACAAAAGAGTTGATGATAGTGATTCATACCGGTAAAAAAACACTTCACTAGTGGTAATTTTGTCATAAGTCACTTGTCACGTTATACAATAAAGTTCAGATGTAAACGACAAATGTATTGCACAGTCTCAACATACACAACATTTCCTATTTCCGTATGTTTGTTCTCTTCCTACAGATCGTAATGGCTACAAAACCCATACAGTAGGTAACTTAATGTTTATAATTATTTATGTTTAACTAGTTATCTAGTATACTAAAACCGCTCAGGATTCGCTAATACTACTATTAACCATACTACAAATTTGACAATTATACTAATTTATAAGTTATTAAATCATGTTCAAAATTGGCTATCTCGTGGATACTTCGCAATAGGTTTTCATAATTATTTTATCAATAACACTAACGCTCCTCGACATCTGTTATCAAATATTAAAGCTTAAAATTGGGATATGACACAAATGAGAAACTATTGAACTATTTTGTCCATATTCATATTTACTATGTATTGGCTACGCTTTCGAAATTCAACAGTAATTCTTATACTCAACGACTTACTTCACATTGACAATATGTAATATTTTATGTTCTTTAATACTTGTAAACTTCAACTATGCCAATTCAGACATAAAGTAATCAACTTGCATTAATAATTATATACATGAACAAGCTGTGCCCGCGACTTCGTCCGCGTGGATTTTAACAAAAGTACTACTTATTACATCAGCTACCTGCCACTAAAAGTCCCGTCAAAATCCGTCCAGCCATTTCAGAGATTAGCC
Source organism: Calpodes ethlius (assembly GCA_018251375.1). NCBI lineage: Eukaryota > Metazoa > Arthropoda > Insecta > Lepidoptera > Hesperiidae > Calpodes > Calpodes ethlius. Next base: position 4,325 of record DWPA01007675.1, on the reverse strand, counting down.
AGAACAAACATACAGACAGACATAAATTGTAAAAAAATATATTTTGTTGTGTCTACTGTATGTTTATTAATATGCATGTAGTAAAAAGCGGTTATTTGAATATTACAAACAGACACTCTAATTTTATTTATATCTATACATATGAGCTTATGATTATCAAGTTTAAGAGTGACCATTGCCCTACACTTCATCACTGAAGCGTTGAATTTAACACCTTTTGTTTTTTAATTTATATCATAAATATAATTTAATTTATACCTTCAATAGATTTACAAAGGTCCGATTTAACGTCTACGGGAATTCTCATGAAGTCAACCTTGGACGATAAGAACACGTGGTAGTTAGTTTACATCTGAAAATCGTGACCAGTTTTCCAGCAGAAAAACCATTTGGACATTCACCAGCTACCACCAACACATGCAGACCACACCTCGTTTAATAGTTATGTAAATTGAATAGTTCTTACTACCATCCTCTTACCATCAATCAATCATGATAGTAAATTTGACAGCGAAATTGTAAATATATAATGCTTACGCGTGGTTGTGTAAGACTTCTTACCTGTTCAGTGAATATTATTTAAAGTTTCAAAAGTTAGGTTAGGTTAGGTTAGTGAATCTCCTCTCCAATTAGAACCTCTTTTTGGGTTTTGATATAAAATATTAAAGCCAACGGGTTAGACAATAGTGCATTGGACTTTATTCGTCAGATTATCTATTTATTTATAAGTGTGTTTTATCAGTGTTTCAGCTATAGTCGTTGTTAGAAATTTGAGATTTATCAAATCGATATATATTAACATATTTCGAACATTTAATTTCTACACTTATATACATCATAAACTTAAATACCAATATCATAATATTATAGCTTCAATATCAATATTCGAATCTCAAAATTATTTGTTATCCGTTTAATAATAAATTTCAAGTAACAGCGTATAAAAATTCTCGTTTCAAAATCATACACAACGACTCGTAAAATTCTTCGGCTTCAGTAAATAAACTACACTTAAAACGACTTAACACTTTCGTCCACACTCAAGGATCACTAAGGGCATTCACTTTACAAGTAGCTTACATAAGACACTTACAAGACTTTGTCCTATAAAACTAAATTACTTTAACCTATTAGTTTCACTGTAAAATAACTTAACATTAATTGAATATTGTATATTGAATTGAATATTGAATATTAAAATGAAAGTATGATTCCGGGTTCGAATCCGAGATATAGTTTGAAATGCATGAGTATAAACTGTTTTCACCAAACATTTTTACTATAACTGTAACATACGACCAATTAGGTAAATAAATCATGGCGTACTTATAATATCTACATCCAATACTATCAATTTAATGGTACAATAATACACCAAGTTACTGAAGTTATTTAAATAATTTGAATGGTAAAAACTTAGCTTATTTACTCAAGCATTACAATCAATAGATATGGTCTCAGTTCTGGCTTTCAATGAAGTCAAAATCCACCAAATTTAACAAATGTGAGTTACAAATTAATATCTAGATATTATTACAAAAACTTTTAAGTCCTATTTTGCACATAATTAACTAAGATGCTGGATTCAAATCTAGGCTAACCTTACAAATTTTTAAATTTCGAACGACTTAAAATGTTTACTTCTTTAGTCATCCATTCTCGAACGTACGCGGTTGCGTAATTCGATCGCATTTTTATATTGGCGGTAACGTGAATCACATTTCGAATTCTAACAAATCCCGATCTCGCATCTCGACCGATACACGCATTATCGCAAGTGGTCTCTCCGCATTCACTTTCTTGCTTACGTAACGTCCGACTGACTTTATGAACTTGCTGCGCTGGACGCCATTGTTTCGAAATCTGTTTCGCACAATCTGGAGTAATGCAGGGAAAAGTTCAATCATTATTTGATTGAGAATATCGAGTGCCTCACAACTGTAGCCTGTATTACAATTGATGTTGTTGATGACTCTGCTTGGGATCGAGACGACCCAGGTACGATTCTCTCAGACATTCATGCGATGAATTAATGTTGATGTCATTTTATTGGTGAAGATATAAGTCATACCTTTAAAGCAGTGAATACTGTGAAGTTGCGTTATTACCAGACAAAAATACGATTAAATTCAAGAATTTCTTAATTGCAAATTTTTGTGTTTTTTTTCCATTTTAGGCTATTTCTCGTGTAGCCTAGCTTTTTGGCGATCTGAACGTTGTCTGGAATGGTAACTCTAACACCTTGTACAGTAACTTGGTCATCCGAAGACCCTATTTAGAATTAATTAACTCTACAGCTTAATTTTACAGAAACGTTAAATTACCAGACGGCCTTGAACATCCTATGGAAAATAAATATGTGTTTAAAACATGTTTGGGAATGTCTAGAGTTGGGCAAATATGATACAGTATGATGAAAACAATGTTACAAATGTAATACCACAGGTTAACAAATTGCATTAGACAATCATTTAATTATGTAGCTCGAAGGTAAGCTCTGTGTGAAAGTTAATCTATACATATACAAAATGTAGGTATTATAATCCTTATTGAAATAGGGTCATCAAAAATATTTGCCAGAACTAGTGATTATACGCGGATTACATAACAAGTCAAATAATATTAATATAATATTAATAATAATAATAAATTAATAATTAAAGAAAATATGCAGTTTCTAATAAATTTTACATTTTTAAATCGATTTTACGTGAACCCATTTAGACAAAATAAATATGTAAAATAAATTTCTCCATCTTTATATACCAACTATGTCATTCTACTACTATCATTCTCATACTATTAGCCGAGTTATAAACAACTAGGGTTATAGGTATGGTAACTTATACAGTCTACTTAGTATTCTAAAATTCGTAAAGCAATCAAATTTTGGCTTTGATAGTTATTGACATTTATATTTTTTACAACAGTTCATTATTATCGTCATCACAATCCATAGCTGCCCCACCACTGGGCCCAGGTCTCCTCTCACAATGTGAGGGGTAAAGGCTGTAGTCCACCACGCTGACCAAGTGCGGATTGACAAACTTTACACTTTCGAGAACATTTAAGTATGCAGGTTTCCTCACCATGTTTCCTTCATCGAAGCAAGTGATAATTAACTTTATTTATATTTAAATGCAAGCAGTAATACTGCGTTATGTTCTGCGTTAAGTTCTGCAGCAAATATTTCACTAAAGTAACGTTAAATGAATTTCAACGAATATTTATTATATTATTAAGTCTGATTTTATAAATCAACCTGTATAAGCACGAAACTTGCGCATAATTAGAAAAAGAAATATTAGCTTTTACTTGTCAATTATCGCTAAGTACGTATTACGTAATGGTGAACACCGCGACAAACTGATTCTCTTATTTACGAACATATTTATGTCCTCAAATATATGCGATATTACTCTGTGCCATAACATTGTTGTTTTTGAATTTGCTTCAGTATAATTATAAGAATTTAATATACTTAAAATTAATTACTAAGTAAATTTACTCTTATTCTTCCTTCTTTTCTCTCCTTTTTTGGAAGGCAACACATCCGTGACGTGTTTGGGTTGCTGATGTCCACAGTCGGCGATAGTCATTTACCACTGTTTAGGAGTTCCCTCATCTGGAGCCAACCCTGAGTACAGTGTCATGATCTCAGAAAAACTCGTAGTCTATACTATCTATACAAATATTATAAATATGAAAGTGTGTTTGTTTGTCCTTCTTTCTCTGCATAATCGCTACCTTATGGTATTATTTTTGTTGTGGAGATAGTTGAGAGAATGAAGAGTACCATAGACTATTTTTCACCGCGAAAAAATATCTCATTTCTGTGAGAAAATCCATTACGATGTATAACTCGACCAGATTAAAGAAAGTGATTAACAACAAAAGCGTTGCCTAGCAACATCTAGTGACAAAATAATATTAAAATGTAACCTACGAGGCTTACGAGGATGCGTAACATAACAAAATTGATGCATAGATGTCACCGTTTCCATTTAGTATATACAAGATTGCATCCCTACAAACACTGCTAGATAAATAAAAAAAAATGACGTTTATGACTGTAATTAAAAATATCCACATTATTCAATAAATTTCAATTTCAATCTATGTCCTTTTCGCATAATCGTTGGGTTAAAAATTGGTAAATTTCTACAAACGAAGACATTGAAACTTACTAACAGTCTTCTATATTGACGGCCCCGTAGCCTAGTTGGTAGTGAACCTGCCTGCAAAGCGAGGTTCGATTCCCGGCCGGGGCAGATATTTATGTGACAGATAAATATTTGTTCTCGGGTCATGGGTGTTAGTGACGT
>DWPA01007674.1:0-10179 GCA_018251375.1 Calpodes ethlius | reverse complement strand
ACTACCATGAGCGTGAAGTCGAACCCTCTCTTCACCGACTTCCGGTGCACTTGCTCCGGCAGTGTTGCGAATCCAATGTAGTCTCGTTCCCCGCGATCTCGTTCTGATGACAATACTTATTCAAGTTTATTACGCCTGTTTACTTACAACTCGATTTTTTTTATTATACCATTATAATAAGCCACGGTATTGAATATTCAAATCAATTCTTTTGAATTTTCAATGGTTAATATTAATATAATGTGGCAGGAACAAAACTAATGTTGATGATTTATTTATTTGGTAATTTTATTGTTTTAATATGGCTGACTATTTATAGGCACATCCCCAATAATAAATGTAACAATTGAATCGAATGTGACTCATCATCCAAGCTCGGATATCCTTATAGAATAATAGGTTAAGGTTAGTCTGTCTAGTTGAGTTTTGGCCAAGTGGGCCAGATTTAGGTTGGCACTGTTGTTAGTAAACTTCGCATAGTTGTATATCCTTTAGAACTTTCGCCTTTTTATAGTTGTATACTAAAATTGCTAAATAAGCCTTAACAGCAGGTATGTATACGTATTTATTCCATTTTAGAGTGAGGCTAAGGTTTTACGTATTTTTATGTTCATTCTGCTTGCAATTAGAAGTTATGATTGTCAAGGATTATGGAAAAAAGCAATGCCTAGATATCAAGTTTCCGGCAACTCCATTTTTATTAAATGTTATCATATGTACAAATTAAATATGTTTTGTCGTACTTTAGATTTTACTTCACTGATCCTACTAATAATACAAATGGTACAAAAAGTAAAGTTCAGATGTGTTTTTAAACTATATTTACGTATAATGCTGATGTTGAGTGAAATTGAATAATTATTAATATTAACAAGGACTGAGATATGTTAACTAACTTGCGACAAGGCTGTATAAATAAATCATAAATCGGTGACCAGTTGGTGTCTGTATACGTAAATCGATGACCGATCCTGAATGAAATTTGCGTGCACAGGAAGCAGTAGAGGGTAGTTACAATACTTATATCCCAGTAAGCCTTAATAACGGCTTTCAAGATCTTTCAGAAACTTTCTGAGAATTCGAACACGAATATGTTTACTAATCCGCGTCGAATCAGTTGGTGAAGTATACTGCAGACCTACTTCTCATTAGTAAGTGGGGTCCACACATTTCAAGTATATCTATGGTTTCATTAATGAAAAAATCTTCTTTAAAATCGGATCCGGGCTAGCTCCAATAAGCAGGTACTACAACATAATTTGCCTAGATGAGTTGTAAAAACGACGTTTCCTGTGATTTATTCAATTATGCCTTAATGCGCGGTCGTAAGTTCAAATTGAATTCATCAAGTGAAATAATGTCAGCTGCTCGGTCGCATGGAAGGAAAATTAGACGGTTTTCTTTTTGTAAACGTGCAGGCTCTGCGAGTGGCTTTATTGCAATGCGCGCAGCGGCGTGGAACATGACAGGTTCCCTCGGCTCAGGCTGTCCAGGGACGGCGGCGCGTGCTCGCTCAATATTGAGGACATCTAGCGGAAGTGACAAACGTGCACGGTGCACATCACTGCTAACACAATTTTATGCTGTCGCTATGTTTAGGGATCACATGTCTGTCTTTATTCTATCATACATACCTGTACGTTTAACGCTCATAGATTTCATCTTAATAACAGAAGATGTACCGTTATAAAGTAATAATTCTCACGGTTAAAATAGCAGCTTTCTTAAAGTTTTTCTGTTCATTTAAACAATCGAGCGGGTTCTTCAATAATCTAGTAGAAATCAGTCTAGCTATGCATACGCACTGATGTAGGTATAGTATTTTATCATTACATTATATAGGTATAAGCTGTCTGTTTTCTTACTACGCTAAGATTAAACTGTTGGTAAAGCCTGTGGTATATATGTTAACTTTCAAATTTGTTAAAAAATATTAGAGGTGTTTTCATTAATTATTCAATTAAAGCATTCAATTAAAATTTTAATAATCAAAATAAATAACTTACGAATTTTAATAACTGTCGTAAAAGGTGACTTGTTCTTTTTGCTTTCATTGTTTATATCTGATTCGGAGCTCGTACTTTTTATATCTTTATTATCACTAAGGTTTATGTCTACAATGGCGTAAGTATCACTTTTCTCCATCATGGCTGTTATTTATTTATTTACAGTCGGAATAAATTATTTAGGTACGTATCTATCACTGTTTCACAGAGTAGCGTTGTTCGATAACGGAGTAATAAGCAAAAACGCGGGAACCCGAGCAATGTTATGCTCGTAAGGTTTTTGTGTTCGTTGAGGTATAAGTTAGGTGTAACTTGCACTGAAATACGTGAGATACTCGAGATGTAATGTACGAATGACGAGTGGCTGTAAGCCGCGCCGGCAGCGTCGCCCGGCGCCGCGCTCGAACTACGACTGTGCGCTTGCACACTATTGTCGTACACTACTGCTTTCCGACGTGCGTTACATTGCGTCATATTAGATTATATAGATAAAATGAATTAACATTATTTAAGATGTTAAGCATTGATCGTAGGTTCACATCCTACGCGACCATTATTTGGTACAGTATATTGAGAACATGTCATGTAGGTACACATCCACGCGCGTAGTACACGCATGAAAGAATAGAGCCGTCTATTGTTTACACCAGGGATTCCCAAAGTTCTGGTTACCCAGGGATCGACGAGGTCTATAAATGGACGCCTATTAATTAATAACACACATTCTTATTACAAAGTCTTATTTGAAATTTTCAATATACTATAATACGTTGTGTAACGTGTCTCAACTTGTCACAAGAATGACTAATATTAGTACTAATATTACTAAGAAATATCAGTATATCGATAAGCGTGCACAAGTTCGTATCTACAACACGGAAAACTCGGCAAGACGAGTATAATTATATATAGAATTATTTGAGTACTTTAGCTATGACGGTTTCAGTTATCATTTAATTTTGGAAAAGGGATCTCTTACCCAAAAAGTTTGGGATTTCCTGGTGTAGTGTACATGGTATCGAAGTCATCTCCAAAATCGATTGTGAAATATGTTTTACGTGTTGGGTCGCAGTCGGTATCGACACGACGATTACCACTTACCATCAGGTGTTTCAACTATGTACTTGTCACCTGTTTTAATTAAAATAATCTTATATATGCACTGTTTCCATATGGTATTTATGCAAATACTCCTAGATACAAGAATTAATAAGTGTCGATAAATAACATAATAACTACCTATATGAAGCAAAACAGACGATGCGATCATTTGCTAGATTAATTTTATGACTACGACTACAGTTTTCACGATGTTCATGTGATATAAAAATTCGAAAACAAAACAATAAAATAGGTACGTAAAGCTCCGAACTTATCCGAAGACGCACGAACATCGTAAACCGCCCGCGGAATAAGGGACTGGGCGGATTTTACCTCGGCGTATAGAGGCTGTTGTTTTTTATTACGAACATACCTACACACTCATACACTGGGATTCCCAACACTGCAGGGCTCGCTAAACAAATGAACATAAATCACGAAGGACTTTAACGGTTAAGCTATTAAACAGTTCCTAGAGTTTCATTAAGGTCTCTATTTATTGTATCAATAGTGTGGAGTTGCGCGGCTCGGCTTCTTCGGTCTCTTTACCAATTGTAGAGTCAATCACGCTACAGTGCGCTTCCTGTTTGTTGTCCTTTTTGCATGTGCATGTACACACTCGTTCTAATATGTACGAGTACTAGCAATATTCTAGGAATATAATACCTAGTCGATTGAGTATTATTAGTAAAAATAGTTTAGGAATATAAATGCACCTATTTACTAAATCTGCTTTGTGTATTCGAGCTTATCTCGGATTTCGATTTTGAACGAGGCAAATATTATAAATGATATTTTATTAAATGAAAATTCAAGCTGTTTATAGGTTTCAGATCAAATTATTTAACAACATTATATAACCATAGTCAGTGGGCCCATAATGTAGGGAAAGACAACAAAAACAACTGAGCATCAGCAGCTGGACGGATGATTGTGAAGGACGCTTTCGTGATCCAGATAATTAATTTAATCTACGCTAAATAATCTCGATTACAAAAGCCTTCCGGTGGCTTAAGGTCTTGCAATCTTTGCGTTAATTACTAACCACACAAATCCCCACCAACCCCCAATCGAACAGCGTAGTGAAGTATGCTCTTGAAGAATGAGGAATACTTAATTATGAGCAGATTCGTTCACTGGAATGAACTACTAATGGGTTAAAGCTATATAATCCCACTGATTTTTGGATTTTACAGTTACGTATTCAAATCAATAATGACGAAATCAATAAAAGGGGTTCATGATCTAATTTCAGGAATTCAAAAAGGTGCCACATAAATAAGAGGATCATATTTAAAATAGAAACAGACGATTACTTACCCGTTGTCATCTTTCCGAAGTTTTTACCCGCCAAAAGTACGAGAAAATTTATATCAAATTTTCATGGTTTTATTTAGTACTTGGGTAAACATTTTCGTAGCGGCTATAAAGCTCTCACCCGGGTGAACATAATTCTTAAAATTAATATAATTAAATAGCTATGTTAAAACTTAATTGAATGATCGTTCACTCAATCTATTTTTAAAGATTTTGTATATTTATTCCTAATTGAAGTTTATATGAATTGTTATTGCGCTATATTTTCACTTAAAAATACTCGAAACATCACTCCGACATCGAATAGAACAGACATTTTATACACTAAACACCAAAAACGAGATGCAAATAAAAATTGTCGCGCGACACCTAGGTATTATGACGATACTAGCTAATCCTAAAAAACTGTATAATCAAAAACAGTAGAAAAATCGAAGAAAAAATAAAATCACATTGTTTGTGCGCCGTCCTGTGCGTGTTGCGTTACGTAATGCGAGGCGAGGGTCCGCGGGAGCCCGCGCCCTCGGCCCGGCGCGCGCAGGCCCGCGCCCTCGCCCCCGGCCGCCCCCGGCAGCCCGCGATCGATACTGCTCCCCGCCAGGCGCTGCACCTAACCCGGCCTTCACCCTTCCCGCACACTAATTTGCGTTCTTCTCCACTTCTTCGCCCCTCGGATTAAGCACGTTCTAACAATTCAAGGTTACAATTCTATTCCTTACGAATGCTACATCACATCGAGATAACGACTTTTATTTTTATCACGTATATCTTACAGTTTGCCCGACCCAAGTGCTATACATAACTAAACCTGCTGTAGAGACGCCGTGTGCCGTGACGCTCCATGCATCTCTACATTTCTCGAGTGTGTTGTTTGTATGTTTTTTTCTATTCTTAGTCTGTGTAAAATTGCTACTATTGCCATGTGAAGTTTTCTGCTATAGCGACTCGGTTGGCAAAGAGGACAATATCTTGATACTGCTCTTACTTATATTAAATTAAGATTTCAACAATATAAGTCCATTTACTAAATTCGACTTCGTGTCGCCACTATTCAAATCGTTTCGAAGAGTTCTTGAAGAGAGTCTTGATATTTCATTACTCTCAGTAAGTTCATATGTTTGCATAACCGGAAAAAGTTTTGTATTAAGTATTAGTAAATGATTTTATTGTTAAACCTTTAAATTATATGTCCTTAAATAATGCTAACTTTCCATAACCCAAAGTTAAGAGAAGTTTAATTGTTATTTATTAAAACAATCGTAATAGGTTGACACAAATTTCTATCAAAACAAGCATTTCTTTGCAGCGGTATTGTGTTCTTTGGAATGTAAAAAATACTTATAAGATAAAGTTTAGTGTACCGGCATAATTATATTTTATTTTCTAACCAACACTAGTTAGGGGTTCAAGGGGCCTCCATTCATACTAGAGGCCATTCCAATGCCCTCTTCTCGTGTTGAAATATACTGAACAACGGACGAGTCTACGACGACATACCTCTCCTATATAGCGATATAGTCTGGCTAGTTTCTGATTTTAGAATCATCTCCCTCTAAAATTTACTATAAATGTTTTGTACTTTAATTTCCGATGCATTATTCTTATTGATATCTATGATAACCACGTCTATTTGTTTGTCTAGTACATCTACCAGTTTGTCTGTCCTAGTTAAATAAAAAAAGGTATACACGGTCCATTTGGTCTTATTTTAAGTCTATATTAGTCTTACAACAATATATGAATACATACAACTACAGTCCTATTTAAAATAAATATAAACCGTATTGTTACTCTTGAAAATTCGAACGTAAGAGGAATTCGCAGATTAATAATGACAAATCACGGATCTAGATAAATTTTGAGAGTTAAACAATAGCGCTCGTTTAACTTTGTCGGAGAGCGAATAAGTCATCGCTTAAAAAATTCTAGATCATTTTTGGGTCTCATAGAACACCACGAGTTAGACCGATGTCATTAAAATTTTGGGAGATTTGGGTATGTTCATAGACCTGAATAGAAGCATTATTGAGCATTGAGCTGTAAGCTTCCCCGTTTTTGAACGATTCTTGCTTTTTATTTATCTCATTTTGATACAGCTTCAGATCGTTAGTAGATCGCATTAATGATCGCATAGTCATTATTTACTACTTAAGTATAATGACAAAGGTAGCGGTTAGCGTAAGTACGTTTGTGCGAACTGCAGAACGAACTTCCTTAAAGAAATGTGCCCATCGCTTCCTACTCCGCCGTGATGGCGCTCCTGGCTATTAAGGGGCGGTGATCACTTAGCAATTAGTGGCTTATCCCTTCATTATTCCATTTGAAGTATGAAAAAATATAAAAATATGTAAACAGCAGAGTAAAAATGTAATAATACTAGTTGTTATTTTATTTTATCGCTAAAGAGTAAAGCAAGTACTACGTGTAAACTTTTTTATACATTTTATTTTTGACTACAAAATGTGTTTTCAAAATGAAAAGTGTGAAAAAAAATTTGGGCATCCACATTTTTCCTAACATCTTATTAACAGTAGGAATGAAAGTATCTGCTGAGTAAAATTATTTGAGAAATTGGAGACGACCAAACGTATGGTGCAGAATTACATTGATTGAGTAACGTTCGTCATGATACGTCTTTCACTGGGCACGTATTATCTCAAATTGCACTGCTTTCCACCGCACTGGAGCGTGCATACATTACCCGAGGAACCGAGGCGTCGAGGCGGGCACCACGTTCCGTGGGAAAGCTAGACATAGACACTCATACCTATCATTATCCATTATGATGCGATTTACTAATAAGACGGTATATTAGCTTTTACCTGATTCGAGGTTATTTTTGCATTATAATTATAAAGTCCTGAAGGTGTAAAATATAGCCTCTGACCACGAACATTGCCAGAATTTCAGGTGCCTCTGCATCTACACACTACAGATATTATCGAACCAATATAATATATAAATTATGGATAAATGGACAATTAAGTTAATGTTAATTAAAATCGCGTGGGTCGGTGTTCAAATCTGTTTTGATGCCTAAACGGTGTATAAATGATTATAAAAATATCTGAATATTTTTATGTATTTTCTTTCTTAACACAAATCTGCAAATGTATGTACTTCTCAGCATTACCGGGATATTGCCGGCGTCTATCCTCCCGAAAGTTGAAAGGAAATTCTGAACGGAAATAAAAAAGGAAATATATTAATTACGTTTTATATTCATATGTTATAATAAGTTACATCACATGCATAATTTGAGCTTAAATAGTACAAAAGTTAGTAAAAAAAATAAAATAAGACGATATTTCATTAATAATATAATATCTATATTCCCTAACTTATAATATTATCTTTGTCCTTTGTAATTTTCTACTGATAGTCTGCTTGGAAGAAATTGGGTTTTTCAAATAATACTGCTGATATATGCTTATGATTTGTATTTTGATTAAATTTCTGTAAAATTATACCACAGTAAGTCAGCACCTGCCGTTATTTTTTATATTAATTCAAATAACAGCCTTTTATAAGAACAAAATAGTATTTCTATTTTTACAAAAAAAGCAAGTTTCAAAAAGAAGCGAGGGCGATAAGAAATGAGAAATTTTACTCCAATAGCAACCTTTTATTTTTACGCACCAACACATAGCTATGGGCTAAATGTGCCTCGTTGTTGACTCGTTGACTTTCCGTTCTTTTTTTTTCTAGATGGTTAGATAATATATATCGGTATAATAATATAGTATAACCATGCTTATCTTATGACGGAGCTGGAAGGTGGTAAAGAAAACTTTGGAATGCCTACTGTTAAATCCATCGAGTTTGGGATCATTAGGTTCGCCTTGAGTAGCTCTTTGATGGAATTTAACGGTAGGCTTGCAAGGATTCCTCAATAATGAGTACTAGAAAACGCATTAAGTTTAAGTTCCCTAGACACGTCTTGACATAACGAGAAAAACGCCTTACTATAGTGAAACCTTATGGAAAATGCAGTGGATGGGTGCTCAGTTGCTGACATATACAAATAAGTATTAGAATATTGCTATAAAACTAAATAGTTAAAAAAGTAGACTTTTATTAATACGTGCTGCACCAAAATCTAAAAATAATAAAGGAGCCAGTTTTCTATTACGCAATAATTTTAATAATAATGCACGTAAAAGTGTTTCGTTTCATTTTGGTCACTAAATGACTTTGTTTATCAATCCAATGTTTATTTTTTTATTTATAATACTTAATTGGCAATTAAAAAAAGTCGAGAGTCCGAGATGGAGTACTGACTCATCATTATTTTTGGTGTTTTCGATCAGTATGCGATGATAAAAGCTTCTTATTTGTATTTTATTATTATTTTCCTGTAAATAACACACGTGCTGACGAGTCACCTAATAATTGTTACCCCTGACCTTGGAAATTACTGATGCCACGTCAGTAACTTCATAAGCAATACTACAAAGAGAGAATGTAGAAAAATGTACTGGCTCTTAAATATCGCAACATGATGGTTCTTTTGGTGCATGTTAGGTTTCACAGGAAGATACTAATACCAATAACAATATTAATGACTTAATAATATATTCATAAACCCTCTAAAATTCTACCTTACGTCCGAGTTGAAGGCCAGACCACGTGGGGGCGGACAACGCGAACTTTTAACACTTACGTGACTAGACTTTTGGAAGCGATACCCGCCTTGGGCACAAAGAAAATCCCGCCTTAGTACTATTGGCTTAGGCAGCTCCACGTATTCTGGGGGAAGCAAAGTATTTGTCATTAAGGGCGCGGTCTACCAGTGGTGAAGGTTTTGGCGATAACACAAAACCAGATATTATCATCTATCCAAAGCCTTGCTTCATCGCTCCCATCAAATAACAATAATAAACCTTATGCAAGAGCTCCCATCAAATAGGAACGCCGGCTCCTCTCGTTCATTGTATCAGTTTTTGATGTCGATATAATAAAATAAAAAAAAAGTGTATCTGAAATGCTAAACACAAATGTTACAAAAACCAATTGTAATAACCACTGCTTATATTATTCACGTATTAGGGAGGTTTAGAATACTGATTCTAATACAATACCGATAGACTATAGCATTGACTACGCAAATCTAAAACAAATTTTTACATTTTGGTGTAGTACAAAACTTATTCGTTTTCCAAATATACCTTTAACTAAATTGGGCTACAATTTTGACCGTTATTTGAGTCGAAGTACCTACTACTGTTTAGAACCTGCAGAGAAAACTTTACTGATCAAGAGTTGTGACTGCAATGTGTAACATACAGTTATGCGATATTGACAATTATAACTGTAATATCAAACGCGTTAATTTTTAACACTTAGATCTCTTCACTCATATCTTAAGAATACATAATAATAATATTAAATACAACTAGATAGCTATATGTTTTGCTTTTTTGGTGTCTGACGTAAAATGCATTAGAGTTCTCTCATGTATTTTTAGCGTTATTATATAATCTTTTGTTTTAAATGTTGTGTTAAATACCTAGGCACTTGTGGCAAGCACATACCCAATGAATGCCTTCAGGCAATGATCCCACATTCTGAGGTTTTATTATAAGGTTTGTGATGAGCAGTGAGTAAGCAGTGATAGCTTAATGGTTCGATCGTTGGTTCCCCGAACGTGGGGGCGTGAGTTAGAAGCCCACACGCATCTCTAATTTTCAAAAAAGTTATTATGCGTATTACTATTTAATTATCACTTGCCAAACATCGTGAGGAAACCTGCACA
>DWPA01007673.1:0-10180 GCA_018251375.1 Calpodes ethlius | reverse complement strand
CAATTTCTGTTTGTCGGTCTATTTGTTCTCTTTAATCTCTAAAATGGCTAGACCGATTTTGATGAGACTTTTATTAGAAAGTAGCTGATATAATAAGGAGTAACTTAGGCCGTTAAAACAAAATAAAGTAAAACACTTTTTGTTAAACGTCACGCGAACATTGTCGCGGGCATAGCTTATGTAGGTATAAATAGTTTTGGTGGCATAACGGTTCGTTTTGTCCGTTGTAAAATTTTGTGTACATTTGATCTGTGATATTTAGACATTAGTCATGTTTTTGTTATAAGTTGAACTTAAAATAACATGAAGCTCAATACAGAGACAAAATAAAATAAGTGTTTTATCTAGAAAATGTATATTTGCTGACTCTCTAACTTTCTGACTATCTTATCAGTTTATTAGACTGAAGACAGTAGAAAGTATCAGCACTATGAGGGATGTTCTGCAGTTCCCGTGAGAAAGTATGCGGCGATGCGGAATTCGTGGCTGGTCGGCTGGTCGGTTGTCGCACCGTATTTGGGAGACACATATCATATTGACACCCTTCCAATTGCCAGAACTGGATTGTACTTTCTAAAATAATTGGATAATCTTTATTCGACTGAGAAAGTTCCAAATGTGTCATTTCCTGTACCAAGCGTTATAATCCGTACAAATAGTGTGTGTCATTTGAAAAGACATGTCAAATTACAAGCTATTTCTTTGTTCTCTGCTCTTAGCCGGTAATGCATCGGTATGCTTTTGGTGTAGCTGATAGCCATTGTTAGCCAATTATCATCAAGTGTATGCGCAGCTAATTTATTTGATATTTACTTAATAAAAAAATATAGCTATCTGCAAAGAAAGGCATGACAATTTGTAAGAAAGGTTGTAATCTCGTAGATTTTGAGTACACTACGCCACGCTGATTACTGCAAAATGGCGGCAATGTACATTACCAAAATGGCGGCAATGGAGGACATTACATGCATGCCTATTTAATTTTACTTCAAAGAAAAGATGACCTTAATTTCGCTTTTTTGTAAGTGCCAAGTGTTACACTTTGTCAATAACTTGTAATTAAATCATATTTGCAAATTTTGATGTCTATATTCCAGGAACCTAATAGTTTCATCCTTGAACCTTGAACTAGTAACTAGTATAGTGTAATTCTATCCGATGGCCATAAACCCCGATTAGACATGCCGTCTGGCAGTAAAATGAAAATAAAGTGGCTTACGGTATGGGTTACTAGCAACAGATTAATTCTATGAGATTTACTTTAGTTTAGGAATAATGTTTACAACATTATTTACTGAAAGGTTTTTCTGTTAATCTTGCAAATGAAACATCCGAAGGAGACCGAGTACTGTTCAAAATAAAAAAAATAAGTCGGATAATTAAATAGGGTTGAGTCGTGCAAATTTTTGAAGTAACATTTTTTTCTTGAAGAAATTTAAGGACTTAAGAATTGTATATAGATTTCAAGAAAACTTAAAATTTTAAATATATTAGTTAAAACTTTTGTATTGCTTGCAGTTGCTATCGAAACTTTGTGTTACCAGATATTATTAATAAGTTTATTTATGTCAACACCTATAATTTATTAGCTTATTTATTAAGATCGATTGTATGAAATAATTGTCTAATGTTGACAATGATGATGGACTATAATTTTAGGTATCAACTCCTAAACCTTTGTTCAACATAGGTTAATTAACTAGCTACCATATTTGAATATCGTTATAAAAAGCAAAGATATTTGAATGGAAACTTTTAAACCACTTATATTATACTATTGATATAAATAATTTTTGAACAAAGACTTTAGTGATAAAACAGAGTATTTTTAATCTGTTATGTTTTTGAATCTTTCACCGCTTTCTACAGGACCCTCCCTTTCTAACTCCCGCGAGTACTTAGTAATGTAATATAGTAATAATGATTACTTAATCACTGACTCATTTATATACGTAATTTTCTAAATCAACCACCAATTCAAAAGCTTTGATGAAGAAATTGTGAAAAAAACTCCTCAATAAAAAAAATATATCTGAACCAATCTAAAGCGAAATATAGTGCATCTAATCTCGTATGTCTTATTACAATGTACATTATGACATCAGCAATGACGAGGCCGTACTTCATATATAATTGAATATTGTAATTGGTTAAAGGTAAAGCACCGACGACAATTTCACGGTATTACTGGATTATCTTAACCGGATTAAGGTTAACATGTACTTACTCGGAATGGATTTCATTGAAAGCAATTAACCTTTACGTTCGCGATTTATGTCCTGCGCATACGCAGCGACTACACTGCGCTCGCGGCTCCGTCCGACAGTATAACTCAATGTATCCTTGACGTTTTAATTATAGCTTTATTATCTGTGTTTCTCAAGAGACAACAGATAACAATATCACTTACTTACCGTATATTAAATAATTTGTTCCTTTCATTCAATTCAATGTTGTGAAATTATTGTATTCATTTTTAACGATTACTAATGATTGCGACTAATCAGCTGCTGTACTGTCTCGGGTTCGATTCCCAGCTGTTGCAGATGTGTCAGTCATAAACTTGTGTATGTCTATGTCATCCCGGATATACGAAATCTTCGAGTGGATCAAATGAAGGTCAAAGCGTGCGTTTATTTATGAAGTAAGTTAAATATTTAAGTAACTTTACATGGCAGTTTTAATTTTCTACATTTTGCAAGTCTATTAACTCTTAAACTATTTACTATGTATTAAAAGGAGGATGGTTTACTCACTTTTTATTGTATACACAAAGAAAAGGCTATATTAGGTTTCAACAGACAGCACAAAGCGGTCTTGTCCCTTCCAGACAATCTCCGAGCTTTGGACACAACAAAAAAAGAAAACAGAAGAAATGTACAACCAATTAAGTATTTCAACATACGATTACAAATATTCCATTTAAGAAGGAACTTTTAAATAGTAAGTAGTAGTCATTTTAACTGCATGGTTAACTATGCTTCTCCGAAAACTGAATCGTGACCAAAATTTTTAACTGTTTCTGTGGACACTCAGTTTAAAACTTAAACTTAATTTTTTCGGTATTGCTTCGCTCACTTTTCTTATGTTTCTGTTTGTGTGAACGGCTATGAACTTAGATCATGCCTTTTAGTTAGTCATTAAAATAGAAAAATGTTAAACAAGAAAGATATGAAGATATTTTTACTGTGACATACAATTTTGGCAAATATTCGATCATAACGTATGAATTGATTATTTTTGCATAAAGACACTGATTGATTTTTTTAACGCTTACCAGAGGGTAATTGTCGCATTGGTTATAATAATATTAGATAGTGAAATTGACATAATATTTTTTGTTATTTTAATTGTTTTTTTCCTATAAGTGTTATTGTAATAATCTTTAGAGAAAATAAATTCCTGAAATAAAAGTTTTGAATGATAAGACTTCGATCTCACTGAGCTAATATCAGGAGGAAGTTACAACTAATATTATAAACCCTGGTACCAATTCGATTAATTTTGAGTACGACGGTTAAACTGAAAATCAAACAAAGAAAAAAGACGGTTTTATCACTATACAAGTGCTTGTTTTAATTATCTTAATGCACAGACATAACCTCGTTGCAGTCTCATTATAGTTTACGAGATGAGATTAAAATGCAAATTGAAACATTAAATTTGTCGTTGAATAAAAGAGCATAGCTGTCATTTAGAAATGGGCTGTCTATTAAAATATTATCTGGAGTGAAGATCTGAACGTAACTTCAATTTAAATGTTTAAAATTTTTAATATTATGGTCGGGCGGAATCTTGCAATACAGTTACATGTTTTTAAGTTTGGACAGATATTCATTTTTACGACAAATATATCTTTGTATGTTTTTCTTGATCAGTATTTATGTATTAATTTTGTTCCCCAAATATTCTCAAAGTATTCAAATTAGAATTACCCCATACGATAGCTCATACCATAGCCATGTTGAATTGGCCATTTACAAGAAAAAAAATTGCGGATTTTATTTTAACTTATAATATTTGTTACTTTGTTTGTTTAGTTCAAATTATGCAAGCTGAATCGGAACTAATTCTTTTTATGCTATGAAGTTGAAATTTGATACTTTAAATTCGACAACAATGTATTTTCAAGACAAGTATGACTTGATACTTCACTTAAGAATGACTCCAACTCTTCAATGATAAACTCTGCAGTTATAATATTTATGCAGTATAAAAACGTGCTCTTAGTTTATTTTTAACTATTTTATTAACTAAAAATAAACACTACCTATTCTTTACAGATACCACTTAGCTATGCATCGCTACCGCAAATTGCTAAAGTAAATTAGTACGATATAAATATGGAAATGTTATAAAGATTATGATTATTACTGTGGCTTAACTACTACTTAGCCATTTCAGTAAAATATAAATAGGTTTATCTTTTATTCATTGAAACTAACCGGTAATGTTAGGTTACGTTTAAATTAAAAATATGATAAACGCTTAATAAAAATTAGCAATAACATAAGGGTTATAAGAACACTGCTACAAATAATGCGAGGTCGGGTCACATTTATACAAATATTTATACCGTACAGATTTTAATGAGAATGTAAATAGTATCACGTATGTCACTAGGGGTCATAGGGTATATCTATATAATTAACAACACTTCAGCCGTCCACTTCAGTATTCCATCAGATTGTGATTACAAATGGTAGGTTTCATAACAGTAAGAAAGACGACTGTAATGGTCATCTCAATAATCTTTGGAATACCTGATTTCTCCACAAGGTTCTTGAGTTCACTAAAAGAGTTCACTAAAGTTCACTATCATTCATTTGATTAAGTATGAATGGTTTGTCAATCAGAGAATATTATCAAAAAAATATTGAGAAGGCTTTACGAAAATAATTATACGATACGGGATAGGAGTGTCCTCAGAGGATCTGTCGGGACTGGAGCCAGTATTCAAGACTACTCAAATACAAGCACAATTTATCTTACAATTCTGACTAGCTACGACTTTACCGTCCTTATGCGAAACTCGACCTTCAAAGGAGATACCTTCAGTTGTCTCTTACGACAAGAGTGTTCTCAGAGAATCTGTCATCAAGTTTGGAGTCAGTATTCAAGACCGTTCTAATACGAGCACAACTTATCTTACAATTCTGACTAGCTAATATATTAACTTCCTTATGGGACAGGAGTGTGCGTTAGTAGATCTGCCAGTATGAGATTGTCAGTATTGTGGACTGCTTCATTAAGGGCAAAAAGTTTCTTACAAATGTATTCGACCTGTATATTAACGTACGTAAAGATATGATAAAGGTCTCGATAAACAACTAGTGAACATAGTTGGAAAGCCTCAAGGTTAAGTCGAATGTACATACCTTGGCCTAGATGTGAGCTGCGGTCAACCTAGAGAGCGGCGACGACGCCGTGAAAACTGATATGAGATCACCGTATCGGAAATTAGAAATTGTGGAATGTAGGTGATCGAACCGGATCCTTAACTACGACTATCTGTGAAACTATTTTAGTTAACATTCACTTGGCAGATTTACTGGTGCTAATTCTATCCTAGTTCAATAAAAGTCTAACACGTTATTATTATTTTTTTAAATAGTTTAATATAATTACGTGTTAGCTGAATTTTAGTTGATTTACGACCTTGTTTCCAGTTCACTGCGCTTCTATTTGTTGAGCGATGGTCTCGGAATCGTTTTCCGTCAAAGTCATCAGTGTCAAGAGTGAGTAATGTGTCATTTGTGTGTTTTCAAACCACACGTGCAACTTAAAACCGTGGTGCCATAGTAGTGAATGTGTTACCGTAAATAAAATCACTTTACGGTTTGTTTGGATCACTCATACCCCAGCGATTGGTTCAAAGCATCCTTAATAATCAACAGAGTTAAGGAACAGCGGACGCGATGCGTAGTTTGACGGGTGATCACTTGTATCAAAAGCTTCTCGAACGATTCTGTCGGATGATATGTATTGCCGGCAATTCCAGATATATTTAGATACGAATCGTTATCATATGGGAAGCCTATGGACAAATATTGCGAAACTGGGGTTGGTCACCAATACATTCATCAATCCGCACTGGAGCAGTGTGGCGGAGAATGCTCTGGGGCTTTTAAGTACTGAAAAGAAAGTGCCCCGTCCTGAGCCTTTAATGGGTTGAAGCCACCCATCGAACACATCACACTCACATAATCAACGAACGTTGTATTTTGCCCTAAGATTTTAGGTACAATAGTGTTCATATGTTACGAACATCTAAAAACATAAACAGTTTGAGTATCTAATTAATACTGTCGATGTACTGCGACTTTTTATTACCAGCAGTGTACAGAAAATTCTTCAACATAGCAACTCGGCAACACAAAGGTATCTCGATGAGAGGCAACAGTACTAAAACCAGTATCAATGCCGGAGAATAAATTAACAGTTGCTACCTACCCTATATTTAAATACAATTATTAAAACGAATATACGACTTTTCACGTCTGAATACATACCGACAGAAGACCAACGGATCGAAGGCTTGCAGCGATTCCGTCTCGAGTATTATTAGTAGTCTGAGAACCGGTTATTTCAGTATCGCGAGACCACCTGACCCGGCAAGACGTATACAATTTTTTTAAATACACAATTCGGCGTTGTATTTGGAACGTTCGCGAAATCGCGCCGAACCCTAAACCGGTAACAGCGTAGGCCGCCATTACGAAAATTCGGCCATGTTTGTCTCGCGAAAAGGCGGCAAAGCAATCATAACTTACTACGGCGCTACGTGCACTCGTAGCCGTTGAGGTCTTCAATAAAAATTCAAATTTCGAATCTATGCCGTAGTTTGTCTTTGGACATCGTAAATTTTGAATCGGTCATCGGTGACGTCAGACGAGTTCGTGGCACGAGGGCGGGGGTGGACTCGGAGGTGTGGAGGGGAGTGGTGGGGTACGGGGCGCGGCGCGGGCAGTCGCCGGCCGCTGCCGCCCGCGCACTGCCGCGCGCGCTCTCACCGCACCGCACGACTCTAATGGCGGAGCAAGCCTGCGCCTGCGCCGGTCCACAGTCCGTACTAAAAGCACAGTAACCATGGTTTTGTCTTCACAATCCCTATAAAAATATTAATCTCCGTACCCATCCATGTTACTGTACTTTTGGCAACGGCAGAAGTAGGGTTAACTACGTTCAGTTGGAGTGTTCGGTACGTTGGCGAAGTACCCGCCAAATCGAGAAGAAATTGTAAGAGGCGAATCAAGTTTCCAAGCGACCGAGATCGCCGGATGCGTGGTCTCCTGTTGAGGTGAGCTCGTTTTCTCTATCATTAAGTTATTCAATAACCTTATCGTTGCAGATGAAGATATTATTATTATATTTAGTAGAACAATTCAGTACTCAATTCAGTGTTTAAAATACTTGAGTAATACCGCCGTTGTGGAGAAAATTGTCTGAATCATTCCGAAGCATAATGCACAATACAACAAAGATTAGACTTATTGGGTTTTTTGGCGAGCCGTCGCCTCGTATCCGGGTTCGTTGTCTATCGCGGCCCACGGCGCGACAGCCTTGACCGCAACGAACTCAGTCTGATGTTTCACCTACATGGTCACGCCAAATATTAATGCATCTCTTTCGTTCCACGTGGAGCATAAAAGGGGCTTCAGAATCCTCAAGACAATGATGTCACCCGAAGGATTCGTTAAAAATAATTCAGGCACAAAGACAGCTCGATATTAGAAAGTAAGTTTCTACTCCGCGACAGCTTAATGAATAAGTTGTGAAATGTACAAGTCGTTAAGTATCATTAAGCCATTTTCTCGTTTCGTAACGCGGATGAATGTGAGCACCTTCGCTCAATCATTGCAGTTTCTTTGGTTTTGTAACCGATTTTCTATCTTGTACCGCACTATGTAAATAAGGAAATATTACGACAAAGAATTATTTTACAAAGAATTTACGAACGTTAACTTAAAAAAAAATGACAATTAACATTATATTATTTTTCATTATTGCGTAACCATAGTGGTAAACTTTCATATATATATATATATACTTCGGACGATAAACTTTTGCTAAAATTTATAAATTTTCAACCAAAGGATATCAATAATTATCGTTCTCCTTAGGACATTACTTTAAGGCTCTTGAGTAGCTTTAAATTATAAAGACTTCACAAGGAGCTCCAATAACAATAAGCCAAGGAAAAGTATTTTACTGTCAGATGAAATATGCAATTGCATTGCAGACAGGATCACTACTAGGAAAGTGTCATAATTTTTTTTATGACAATATTCTATCAATTCTAAATCTTGTATCATAAATCACAGTTCTATGGTTAAAATTATTGTACTTTCATTCATTTTGATAGTCGTTAAATTTGGATAGTTTCGTAGACACGCGCGCGTTGATGTCTAACGTAGGGATTATTCAGGGACTACAGGACTCGCTACCAACTTAGATCGAAACGAGACTAACAATTTATAAATCCATACGAGAAGGTTCGCCATGATTTTAATAGAAATAAGATACATGGTATTTAAGTATTGTCAGTATTAAATTGGAGGGTGCGGGATTTACCGAGAAAATACAAGAAGAAAGATTGCTAGGAGAGTTTCGGTACTATAAGCACTTGAATGAATCCGCAGGGATTGTAAGATAAACATCACAGAAAGAGCTTTTAAATATGAAGAGCCATAAAAGGGGCCTAAACTACTTTCATTATATATTTATACTGCTGCATAACGGACAATGACGCCAGCTTTCGGTATTGGAGATTTCTGGACTCTACATTTTAATTTTATACCGTCGGTACTCGCAAGATGAGAGAGTTATTCAACTACCTGTCGCCACCTTCCCTCCAGAATTATCTGTAAAATAGGTTTAACACATTTTGACTGCAGTTCCGAAGACTTCAACATCCTTTTTAATCACCAATCCTGACGTTCGTTTCATTGATGACAAGGGGCCGTTGACTAACCATCAGATCAGGTCAATATGGGATGAAAGAAACTTAGTTTCATTACTACCTTTGATTGATTCATACTTTTGATTGTACGTATAATGTGGTCAATTTATCATCTTTATTTTCTTAAACCATTTGTTATCGAAATAAAACTTGATATTGCTTTTGTATTGTTTTTCTGTTATATTAAATATTTAATCAATTTAATTATTGATCGCTTAAAGCAATAAAAGAAAACGCATGACGTCCAAATATATAATCTTGATGTTCGTGTTTGATTCCTGAAAAAAGTAAATATTATAAAGAAAAAAGAATTTAAATCAATATTATTATTTTAGAAGTACTGAAAGTTGCCTTAAGATGCGGAAAATTATAATTTACACATACATGCCAAATGACCTTTCTTGACATATCAATATACCTAAACGTATTCAGATATTCAAATTTTATTATTTAGGTAGGTGCTTAGATACGCGGTACGGCTTATTGAATAGTTTGATACATGAGGAAAATTGCTTGACTCATTTAGTATGAACTCATCCACAAATAAGTTAACGCTGCTTACAATTATTAGATGCTACTTAGATCTTTAATATTTTTTTTAGATTTAATAAATTATCGGCCGTCGTAGCTTCACAAGCACAGACACACCTTTAAACCCTTAGGGGTTGATTTTACCAAAAATCTATCAATGTAGACAAATAATAATATTAATTTTCGTTACTTCAAAATCAGTGGATTTTCAAAGAAACTTTCATCCCACAATTTACTCCCTTGGGACTTTGTTTTATAAAACATTAAATTGCGTTGTTACCAAAAATATTAGGCGTTTCAAAATAGTAACCGGAAATACGAAATGTCAGTTTTGTTAATGCTTGCTTTAAAATTTGCGGGTTTTTGAAACAACTTTTCAGCACCTTTTTTAATCCCAAAGTAGCAGTATATATTAAAATTATTTACAAAGGTAGAATAGTATATATTGAACATTACAAAGTTTAGATAAGAGTTAGCATTTTATGAAATACATGAAAACCAAACGATGATCAAACAATATCAATATCTTGATCAAGTAACACTTATATTCATCTAAGTATCTATTTTTAAAAACAGAATGTGTACGAATAATCCTATATTCATGTCTAAATGATATAAATAAAAAAATTTATAAGTTATAATCCTTGGCCGAAACTTGTAATAATTTCTGTTGACTAATACTTCACG
>DWPA01007672.1:0-10180 GCA_018251375.1 Calpodes ethlius | reverse complement strand
GATCTGATTAAATAGATCATTTTGGTGTCAGTGGTCTTTGGGAATAATAACCCACATCAAGTAAAAATTGCTATAAAATTATATTGTTATCTAATCTATTGATCTGTGGTTGTAATTGTAATTATGGTATAATGTAATTGAATGGTGAATAATGTGTAATTATAATATTGAACTTACATGGAAAATAATTGAGTGTTCTATTATTATCGCAGATACATGGACAGATGCCAAAATTACGAAGAAGAGCAAAAAGAAAGCCCGCAAGGAATAGTGAAGGGTGAGTGATACAAACAGGGTCCGACGGGGTGCAGCCCCGTTGCTAGCTCAATGCCATTCACACCTACTGTAAAACTACATCTGGATTTAACATGTTACTACAACAATACACCAGCAGCTCTCATCTGTTGAAAATTGGATTAAGATGGCAGTAAATAATACGTTAGTGGATCCCAAGTATACAATTTTGAAAAAGGACCTTTCAGGGCCTACCGGCTATCTGATGTAAGAATTAAGCAGGACTATTTTGCTGCTCTAAATTTTCTAATTTATATTGATATTATATCAAAAACTTTATAATTAAAGAAAGCATGATAATATGACATGTATATATGTTAGTAACAATAGCTGTCAGAAATTGAAATTCAGAATTACTGTAATTTATTTTTGAAATACTTTTTTATGAGTAATTCTTAATTTGCTGTTATACTTCCACTTCCAGGGCTGATTTGACATTATCTTGCAATCTTTGGGAAAGACTGATGTTATAGTTAAATTATTTACATAATACCATAAATAATTTTGTCCAACGACATTTGAACAGTGTTGATGAACGTAACGATGCAATCTTTATCCCTGAGATTGTAACAATTGAATAAATAGCACGCGTTACATAACGTAGTAGAGGAGTGTTACGTGCAGGCTGTAGTTTTATGCGGTATGAAATTGTTAACATTAAGTTTTTATTACAATTGTTCTTACACATTCAATTTACTTACGTCCATGTTTTAGTTGCATATTTTATGTTATGACTTGTTTTTTTACATAATAATTTAATCATTGTTTTCATTTTTGCATAATACTAGGTTTTTGTTTTTTGTTTCACAAGAGTCATTATATTTTTATGATATAACTTTTTTTGGAATCTGCAATATTTTTCGGCGTTACATACCGTTATTGTGCTCGCGTGATATCCCTGCGTCCGGGGGGTGTCGGTGACGACCGACGCGAGGGGTAGGTTTAAATGTTCGTAAGTCTGTAATCTAAAGTAGAACGTAATACGTAGTTAAGAACCCTTACTCTCTTACTAACTCTCAAAATCTTCTGGTGCTTGTAGAGATAAGTAATTCGTCTACATTCATTCCATTCGTGAGTATTTCGACACTCGTTTAATTTCCAACGGTTCACTCTTGGAATCCTTACCTGTAATCTTACCTGGTTTAAAGGATCGCTTAAATTATACGTTGACATTTATTCCGTTGTCAGAAACCATTTTAAAACAAATCATGTGACGCGAGGAATCGTCACTTGGACCAAAACTGTCGGCCGACTTAATCATTAGCAGTGCATGTTACCTGTCCTACGATTGAATTGGTACAAATTTTAATCTTAAGATTTTAATAGAACGTGTATCGTAGCGTCTCCTACTTTCAACTGTATTCGTATACTACAGATCATTGTGTTGCATAAGCTGGTTGTCTCACGTGGCAATATGACATCCTTACGTTATAGCAATAGTACTTAGAAAAAAAAAACAATATTTTTAAGATTTATATACCGTTAACATTATTTATGTGATTTAGCTCTTAGATATTTTGTGTTGTGTCCTATTTATTTCGCAGAGACCTGTTATCTCGTGTGATACTCTGTCTATGTAAACGAGTATGTGGATTTTTCCGTCCGTACACAAATGAAGTAGTTTCTAACTGGAAAGTTGCTTGCTTTATCCGGGGCTGTCTGATTGCACTTTCTGTATTGACACATATCTGTCGGGTGACTTAGTAAGTCTAATAACGATGTAACCTGCTCTAACATTGATGTCTTATTGCAGATTCCTATTTTGCGTACCTAGGTGTAAGTGTAAACGAAGTTTAAAAACTCAATTTCTAAATTTGAATTTAACGGCGACATTCTTTAATTGTTAAATATTTCTGTTTACGACTGTAGGTTAAGTATTATAATTACGATTATTTTGGAATTTATGTGGCTATACTCATAAAATTTGAATTATTGTAACTGATTATCTTTATCTTTTAATTATGAATCGGACGTGCATAATTGTATTGTAAAAGTTTAGTTTGTCGAACATACCAGTGACCACGTGGCCCGCAGCAACACCTCGATCCAGCGACCCTCGCTGGCGCCGTACGTCAGCGTCGATACTTACAGGGAGTCGGTTGTAGTACTTATAGCACTTGTAGATATTAATGAGGTGGAGCCGCAGCGACCTCTGTACGTGTCGTCTGTTTAATACTTTACAGATTTACGTTATTGTTATTTCTTTAAGTAAGTTTATAGTTGATTTTGTTTTTAAAACAATATCGTTTGGTACTAATTTATTACGGTGGTACTAAGGGCCTATAAGTTTCCTCGATGCAGTCTAGTGGAGTCTTGAAGGTGGTATTGTAATGATATAGATAGCGTTATGTACGAGTATATTTTTCGTATCAGTACTTTAGAAGTAAAACATATTTTTCGGCTTCATATTCATTAACTATTATAGTATAGTGGTATCGTGTCGTACAGCTGGGGCGTCGTGTCGTGTCGGCCTCACGGCGGAACACGAACGTCTTGTCTTGAAATGTTATTGTTTCATAGGTTCTAATTGATGAATGTGTAATATAAATATTTTTTTAAAATCATTAAAGAGTGATATTGACACGTTTTTCTTATTTGACTTTGTCGCCCACCCTCTAGTACCCTGTCCTCCATGGCGTCCCTATCCGTGTTTATTACATACCAATTTAAAAGAAATACATTTTAATCGTCGCCGTGATTTATGCACTTGACAAAGATATATACAATTAATAAAGAAAACGCTAACAAACTCGTATCCCCAGTAGACTTCCCTGTATTGCGGGTGGCATGGACAACACAAGTAACACGTCACTAACACCCATGACCCGAGAACAAATATTTATCTGTCACAAATATGCCCCGGCCAGGAATTGAACCCAGGTCCCCTCGCTTCACAAGCAAGGCCACTACCATCTAGGCTACGGGGCCGTCAATATTAAATATTATAAGATATATATCGTGAGTATCAGTATCACACAAAAGTGTACACAATCCACGATGAATTATTTTTAAAATCAGGTAAACAAAACTTTGTTAAAAAATGTTTATTGGTATAAAGATTAACAGTATAAAATGCATAAGAGATTCGATATTACAGTCAAACTTTAATAATACATACATTACTTTTTCCGACTAGACGACTTAAAATATGCACATTCCTACATTTATTAAAGGAATGTGTCGTGAATCGTGATTAAATTCTACGTATCATTATGTCCAACCTAATATGTTGTTTCAGCTTCAGGTCTCTGGATAAACAACCATTGTTTCCTTTACTGTGTTATTTATTGCTGTCTATACTTAAAATATTGACATTATTATAATACATACGCGAGCTTGCACACGTAAGTGTACTTACTAGTAGGTTGTTCCGATTTTTCGCTAGTATTTACATTTTTATTAAGCTATTTTTAACTGAAAAAAATTTATTGTCAATACAAGACTTTAGTAGCATGTACGTTTATTAGGGTGGAAGTTGTGCCTAATGAAGTAGAGAGGTATCTACATTACTGAAAGAAATTAAATATTGCAATATTTCAGGTATGAAAAAGGGTCATTGATTGAGAAAAAGATGTTATTTGCGAAGCCCTGAACGGCAGGCTTATGCCAATTTATATGGATTTTAACTCTTATGTAGAAGGCCTGCCGATAGCCGAGGTTTTCAGAATTAGACGCTGTTACTGCCACTAAAATAATGATTAGCTTAATGCTGTTTATTGCTCGCTGTATATGGTGACTATGCGGTGCATTTTATTCACGAAAACTTTTGTTTTAATTATACGTATTATAATAAGGAAACCAGAAATCTGCCATATTATTTACAACTAGCTGCTTGATCTTTTTTGTTTTTATGTATACAATGTAATGGGTATGGGAGTATTGCGCGAACGACTGTCACGTGTACGTTATGATATGTGAAAAAAATCGTACTACATAGTCGCCGTGTGAGCGCATCGTTGCTGCTATGCGGTTGTCTTGTACAATAGTATCGTAGTTTAGACTTTAGAGTTCGGAGTCACTCTTCGCGGCGTTGTTGGCGCGCTTTCGCGGCGAGGGCGGCAGCGCGGCGCTCTTGCTACGAATTTTTCGACGCGTGCGCCGGCGGAGTCTCCGCAACTTTACCTGCGCCGGAGCCGCCTGCTGCCGCGGCGCCTTCGTCTCTACTTCGAGTTTCAATCGCGCGAACATGTCGTAGTTCGTTATTGTGCACATTTTTCCTGAAAGAAAAAATAATTGTAAATTGCTTAGTGAGGCACTCATTATCGTCACTGGCAATCTTTAATCTGTTGAATGTTTACACGCTACAGTTTTTTAATGGGGCTACCTTTATTTAAGTTAATAATATATAGGTACAAAATATAACTTTCATGGCTTAAAATCAAATTACTAATATAATAATATATGATAAAATATTGGTATAATAATAAAGTTACCGCAGTGACAAACGAAAGTATATGAAAACGAAAAAAATGTCCACATAGCATCCGCAATAGCATGGTCCATTGTTGTTCAAATGTCGACTACATACAATAAAAAAATGCACCACGTAGTGCTATGATCGTGCACTTACTCCTTGGCTAGTAGCACGTGGGGGGGCTTTTGGACGTATGTCCACGGGCACTGTTGACCACGTACCATAAAGTATCTCGCTTCCTTTTTTAGACTACTTACTTACCGATAAGTACATAAAAACAACTTGTATGTCTGTATACATTACGTCGTTCTAATTAAAATGTAATTATAGTTACCGTTGCAATATTCTTCCCCGCACTCGGAACAAGAAACGATCCTCGTCTCGGTCACGCCTGAACGATTCTTTGTTTTTCTGATCATATTGTTCTTCGCGTACTCCCGCTTGTCCCTGGCCTTCGTTTTTAATTCCGACTTACCGAGCTCTATCAGTCTATAATTAGTACAAAAATAGTTTAACACTGTTCTAAAATACGATTTCCGGATATTTTTTACATTTAAGGTAAAATATTGTTCTTTGCGAAATATTTACTTTGTGTGTTTTTTTTTAATGACGCGATGTTTAAAATTAAGTCGCATTCAGTAACGTGAAGTATAAATTTAACGCACCGATTAAAATATTCCTCGTCAAGTTTCGACTTTGGTCTTATCGATGTAAGCATTCGCCACTCTATAGGTACCGCGCACAACTCTTCAAATTTCAGCCCTCTCATTTCAACTGGCACAGGATCCATGAACGTAAACTGTTTCTCCTCGTAACCTCGTGTCCCCAACTTCTCATAGCTGCGAAGTTCCTTACGCGATGTTTTCGTTTTATGATCTTCCGGTTTATCTTTTATTTTGATGTCTTCAGCTCTTACCTGTTAAATTTTGCTCAGAGTATTAATTTATATATTCATATCGTTTCATTGAGTTACAATTAAAATAATTCTTTACCTTTTCAGGCCTAGTTTTAAAATCTGGGACTTTATCTAAAACCGCTCTGTACTCTTCTGCAGTATTTATCACTGTTTTAGACAAATCCAACATGGGAGCTTCATCTTTCTTTTTATCAAACAAGTCGTCTAACTTAGACATGGTTTTGTCACAACGACTTTAACATCTATGGAGAAATGCAGAACTGGCTTCGTGTTATTGATTTAACGTCTTGCCTATCTCTTAGAAACAGTTGGATCAATAATTGTCATTAAGTAGGTAACCTAATTTTGTATACGGACTAAACTACATTATTTTGTGCCGCTTCTAAGCATTTTACTAAGTTACAATTGTTTACACTATAATAACGTATAAAAACAAAGATAACTGTAAAAATAACGTATTCTAGTAGTGCCCTTATCTTTTTGCATATTGACTCAATTGGTAAAAGTTTTTTTAACAGTATCCATGTCGCTCAAACTATTGTTGTTCCTCTCATTGACGTCGTCCATCCATAATTTTCTACTCCCATATTTGTCGTTGATGAACTTTTGTGACAAGGTGATCCTCTTAGTAGGTGACATTTTTGGTGACTTCTTTTGATCTGTTTTTTCATTACCTATTATTTGTCCCAAAGAGGTAAACTCAGTTAAATTATTGTTCGTTAGTTCACAGTTAGTACTATTATTATTACTGTTATTGGACCTTGTGTAGTCTTGACTAGCACGCTTGTGTCTCCAGTAAGACTGGCTCAGTGAGTTACGCTGCTTAATACTAGTTTCAATAGTTTTTTCAGATCGCGTCGGAGGGCTAGGAGATCGGCTGTCCTCGCTCGATTGAGATAAATATTGTCTAACTTGTGGTCGATGTTTTTGTCGCAGTTTACGTTTTTGTGTGTAAAAAGGATCCTTCTCACTTTGTTTTTTATATTGAGCTGCGGGTCGGTTAGCGCCCCATTTTGGTCGATTTTCTATATCCTTTTTGTATCTTTCCTCCGAACGCATTCGTCTATCTTTTTTCAAACTGTTACGATGACTATCTTGGGGAGCATTTTCATCAATGTTTTGGTAATCGATGTCTGTATCTCTTGCTACCTCGTCAGTCTCGATTATCTTGTCTGCTGTCATCCTATATAAATGCGAGTCAGTTTGAGTCCACGCATCTCTGGTCCGTAAGGTTCGGTATTTACGAGGTGTTAGTACCCTCCCAGTGTCATTGAGGTCATTTACATTATTCAACGAATTTAAAGAGACGCTATATAAACTATTATTTAAATCTTGTGGAACTAAGACAGCTAATTGTACGTTACTTGATGATGCCTCTCCATTTCCATGAATTCCAATTGGGACAATATTAAATTGAGTTTCATTTAAGGCAAGAGGTGGCACATTGTGAATAAATAAATTTAAGTTTCCAGTCGTTACTGATCGTGGTGAATTATATGCTGTAGTTTGCTGGGAAATGTTGTCTTTTTTAATACTTGTTGCAGAACGTACATCATACGTTCTGCTAGTTTTAGTAGGACTCACGACCTTCACAGGACTACTTTGTTGTAAGATTTCTTGGGTGCTATTATTTTCAATATTTGATTTGCAGTCGTTTGAAATAGACATTTGTTTATGACAAATGAATCTCCTCTCTTTTTCTAATTTTGCATTCTTTTCAGCGTCCTCGAGCGCTCTTCTAAGTGTATCAAGTCTTCGTTTCTCTTGTATTTGCTTTTCTTCATTTTTTCTTTTTTCTTCTTCTATTTTTAATCTGTCTTCTTCCTGTTGTCGTTGTATCCTCAACTCTTCTAATCGTTCTTCTCTTAGTTTCTTTTCTTTTTCCTCTTGACGACGTTTTTCACGATCTTCTAATTGACTTAAAATTGCCGACTGCAATTCTAATGCCTTCATACGTTTGTTTTCCCTTTGGGCTTTTATTTCTGGCTCGATTGGTACGTTTTGTCCCCTGAGAAAAGTTCTGTAAAGAATATTAAGTGTATTCAGTATATCGTATAATGAATATTTATTATTAAATGAAAGTGACGAAGCCGTATCTGATCGTTTACTGGTCATTACTCACCTCCCTTCATCACTTCCATTATAAGACGACCTGTCACAGTCTAACCCAGAGTTGGTTGAACTTCTTTGGTCGATGACTAGAATATCCGTCGTGTTTTCGATCATATTTAATCCTCTCTCTACCCAGGAAGGAGTTCCTTTCTTCTGATGATGCATCTAATAATCATAAAAACCACAAAGTTATTTATATGTACGTAGAACATTTGTTTGTTTCACATGGACCAGGTCTAGCATTACAGCTGCTATTGTAATGAATACATTCTTAAACGGGAGACATTTAACGTAGCCGCACTGATCGCCTTACCAATTTACCTGTGGTAGTCTTTCGCTGGGTGCAGTGGGCTCCCACAGTCTGCCTGTGGCGACGCCGCGGTCCCCCCACCGAGGGCGTCCCTCCTCGATGGGGCCGGAGGGGCTCCGAGCCGACCACGGCACGTCCGGTGCAGGACGCTCGCTCAAAGGATGTTTTGTGCTACAAAGGAATGTGTATGTAGTTAAATACTATTGATATATTTAATAGTAGTGACAATTTTTATTATAACGTGCTTCTTCAAATTATACAAAGTATTATCATAACGTGGTTCTGTATGAAATATTGAATATTGAATGACCGAAATTAAACAGTATCACAAATATATGTCCTTTAGATGCTTTCGTAATGTAGGTAGTAGTTATTCACACAGGTTTTATGCTACTTACTTAAAATTTAAATTAATAAATACCCCGTAACTATTGCTGTGCCACGCGGCCAGTGGAATTAAGAATGGCTCGTGAAAGAAAGGTAAGTCTAAGGCGTTTCCTTTGCGCGTAACTGCGGAACAGTAAATTTCACTTGTATAGGTAGACACTACATTCTATTCATAATGACTAGTTGCTCCCGATACTGAACTGACTCAGCAAAATAATGAAGGTCTTTGAACTCATGACTGTCTCATTAGCTGTCATATCATTAAAATCGATATTTTTATTGGATGCACAATATACTTACATATTATCTTTTTCTTGTTGTTGCCACGCCACGACGGGATTTTGAATGTTTGTTCGTAAAGTACCCTGATTCCGTATGTTCATGTGATTGACGGTTTCACTTCCGTAGCCCGAAGTGTCACCTTCGCCATCTTCATCGTAAAAAGCAAATCTCTTGGCACTGGGGATGTTTCGGTTTAAAACGTCTTTGGTCCTTCTGTTATCTTCTTTGGCGGATCTGTCATTTTCTATTTTATGTATAGGCGGCAAGCTGGGGCTTCTTTGGCGTTGTATTGGTTCCTGGTAGTCGTATGATGACTGCTTGTGCAATTCGAGAGAACTTGCGAATTGGTTCCGGACTTGTAAGCGACTTGTATATCGCTCACCGGAGCCCCAAGGTAAGTAAAGATGAGACATTTCTTCTGTAAAGAAAATATAACTTTACACACAATTTTACTTTAATATAATAATATTTTTATACACAATGTGTTAAATAATAGGTTAGTAAAGAGACTCTTTCATGACAAATCCCGATACGGAATGAAGTATTCTGGAAACTCGAAGGAAAAAATGCAAAAGATTCCCCTTTACGTCCCCGGATAGGGGTTTTCAAAAGTTTTATCGATATGCATGCTAGGAAAGCCATTAATCGTGCGTGCTACCTCCCTGAAACGAATATGTAAATTCTTTTCCTTTTACATCGGTCATATTTTCATTCTCGAATTTTGACACGATACTTTGGCAGTAACTTTAAATAAACATATTATTTTCTATTTTTAAATGTATGTAACGATGCTGGTGCTTATTTTTTAAATTTAATTATTTAAACAACGTCAACTAAATTCATTAAAGTTTAATTGTTCTACGTTCTCCCTACTAGGTTTTGAGAGGTGGATAGCCTCATGTAAATTGTCATAACATCTGCTATCTACATGAAAAAAAAAATCAAAATTAGTTCGAAAACACACGTAACTTTATCCATTAGCATATTTTGCCTGCATTTAATCGAGAATGTTATCGAATATTTTAAATTTTGTTTTCTTGTAATGTTTTTTTTGTCAAGACATGTTTTAGAACAATTTGAGGCATTTTAGTCCACGAAAGAGGTCACTGTAACACTTGCAAGGATTGCGTGTTGAAACAATGCTCCAATTACTGTTAAATTCTGTGAAATTAATTTTGAGTTATGTTTTTAATCGCTACTATAACATTTTAATCATGGTTTAGTGTTTTGTTTTTTTCGTTTAGAATAAAGTTTACATACTTATACCCCAGTGTGGGGATGGCATAAAAACATACAATTAATGATATATTATGATCAAATGTTTGCCCCAACTGGGAACAGAGGCCGGGACCACACTATTCAGTACCAATTAGCTACAAAGTTATCAAATCATTTTTTTTACATAAAATAAGTCAATGCTTGACTACTATCCCACCTGATGGTAAGTGGCGATGAAGTCTATGAT
>DWPA01007671.1:0-10181 GCA_018251375.1 Calpodes ethlius | reverse complement strand
AGGGAATCCTACTGCGGGGGTATGAGTGTGTTGGCGTTTGGCGTTTATTTAATTTATTGAATGGTTTATTGTATATAGTTAGTGAAAAATGTAGAAAGAAAAATTGTAAAAAGGCGAGTTGTTCGAAACATAGCTGGTACTTTCAAGAAGAGGGACTTATCGCTTCATCTGTCTTTCAGCAGTGAAAATCACGAGCAAAAGAAGCTTCGGCTCAAGGATAAATGAAGCTTCTACATCTAGAATAAATGAAAAAAATTAACATTTTCATTGAAAAATCTTTTTTTTTTAAAGTACACTTGTCTTGTTAGTCGTAATAATTATAACTTAGTTAGTCATAATTGCCTTAGCTGTTCTATTGCTGGACTTAGGTCTGCTTTAAAGACTTTAAGAACATTACGCAGAACTTTCACGTGAGCAAATTTCCATAAGAACATTTCCTTCATCGAAGCAAATGATAATTAACTTAAAATATGCACATAACCTTTTTGAAATTTGAAGGTGCGTGCAGGATTCGAACTCCGATTACCTCGTTTCAACCTGCAAATAACTAGGCAATAACTATTGTTACAATTGTTACTACTTACAACCACTTAAAAAAATATATGCTCTAAATTTTGTACGTAATCTAAATACACATAAATGTTTATTAACATTAAACATCTGTCTCAAGTATGATACATACCCGTATCACATAAAAGGTCTGTAAACCTGATTTTCTCATCTTCAACGTACATATTTCACAACGACGCGATAATCTTGCGTCACAGAAAATTTATTCCAGGGTATAATACATTACTTATACGGTACCTTAAAAATACATGGTTTGTTTTTCTTATCGCTCGGTGAAACGAAAAAGTGGATGTTGATGTCGCTTGAACGATATTATATCTACTGAGGGAATTAATATCAGGCCGTGATCAAATAGAATCAAGCGACATGTGTGTGTGGAGTTACATACGTCTAACATTAGACTATAGACTTGTAACGCCTAGACAGATAGTTTCTTCATACCACGTATGCGTAATGTGAAGCATAAAGTTTATGTACGTGTGTGGTAATATCGTGTACCTACGATCGCCGACACGCACACAGGTATGAATGTGTTTTAATAATGGAATTTTGTAACCGGTAATTATAAAGAAAATGTGGAAATTGTGTTTTTGTCATGTATAATACAATGTTAGCTCACCAAGGTGGCCTAACAAGGCTGATTTGAAATGGTAACACATTATGTATAGCTATTGCGGTTCTAACCGTTATTATTATATGCTTTAGGCTGTCAGTGCCTAAAAGGATTTTTACATTCCGTCTCGAATGTACAAACTTTGAGAGGTGTCAATAAAATGAGATCTTGATATCTTTAGCACCAGATGACTACTAACAGGATTTTATTAAGTCAAGTAATAAGCAATACTTTCCGTCCATATGCAATACATTTTTCAACTTTGAGCTCTATCTTTAATTGAGTTCATTATCAATTTAGGTACTGTTCTCAAGCCTTAAAGTTATTTAAATATTACTTATGCAACAAAAACCTCCAGTAATTATTTTGTATAGTACCCTATTATTATTTAAATTCATATAAACCTCTTTCAAGGCTTCTTTAAGTATTGTATAATGTATAATTTATTCCGCATGACAACATTCGGCTTTCCACCTAAATTAGTAGGACAGCATTGTTATCTTTGAAAATGGAACGTTGTATGTAAATCAAGCTCGCAAAACTCAGCCTATATCCTTGTCTTTTGTGAGCGATGAAAGATAAAAGCGGATTCACAATAAGCTAGCGCCAGTACTAGCGCTTTGAGGACTAAATCTCTTTGACCTAATTCCGGGATTTAATCTCTGTGACGTCATTACAATGACCCTCTGGCTCTTCTGGTAACCTCTAGTCAATTGCTATGATCTTAGACTGCCTAACCGTTCCAGGTTCTTCATTTGGAGACACTAACTTACTAGTTTTTATTAGACTTTGACTATTTGCCATAAGTTAACGATCGTAAAATCATTAATTCATTAAGACATATTACATTTATTACAAGTCATTTAATTTTAAAATATAAAACCAGTACGGAAATATTAAACGTAACACAAGTAAAAAAAAAAAAATGTCTCGGTATCGACAAAACAAAGCGTTCCCAAGCGACAAGTCAAGGAAGAGCTTGTTACAGCTATCACTTACCACATGTAAATCAGCCATAACGCCGAAATTACTTTCTACCCTCCTATCTAATACCTCGAAACAACCAGTTGTTTTGACAGACACAGTTTACGACACGCTGGAGTACCTACACATCGATTGTACTTCCTTGCCTTGAACTAATATCATAAAACGTTGATGTAACTAAAGATATGAGGTACTTGTATCTTTTTTGTCTTTACGCTGATACGATACTAAAAGATCGGAAATTTAGTACAGTTTTTCTACTGTACTTTACACTTTTCAGTGTGTTTGATAGCCAATAAGCAATCATCGCAGTATAATAATATTTGTGACACCAAAAGCATCAACCGCCAAATAAGTTTTTTTTGTGTTAATTTAATTTTATCTCAACAGTGACATTTGCCTCGGCGTTCTTTGTTCGGAAGTACTACCAACTCAGCAGTGTCTTTTGAGTAATACAAAGACCTCAAGGTTAAATATTGCGATATTTTGCTAACTACAGTACGTATTAATCAACAAAGCAGACGAGTGATTGACTAAGCGATCGCTACCTGAAGATTTGAACCATGGCATATAAGGATATAAGTGCAATAGTATTCAATTTTTTAACCCAACTTCTATCATTTGATAACGTTCCAATAATGTCCATAATCGAAGTCCGTCGCTAGTTTCATTATTCAAGCTTCGCCTTTGAGAATTATTCCCAACCGCATACGCCATGCATACTATCCTATCTACAGCTCGACATACGTAAAGGCCCTGTAGTAACAGAATATCGGAAGCTAGCTCTGCCCGGGCCGCGAATCGGAATAGATATTGCAAGTCCCTTGCACCCTGCAGGTTTCTGATTGGTCGGCAAGTTTTGCGTGTGTGCGTAAT
This sequence comes from Calpodes ethlius, assembly GCA_018251375.1. Taxonomy (NCBI): domain Eukaryota; kingdom Metazoa; phylum Arthropoda; class Insecta; order Lepidoptera; family Hesperiidae; genus Calpodes; species Calpodes ethlius. The sequence goes on along the minus strand of DWPA01007671.1, from coordinate 7,138 downwards.
GTCGATGTTGTAAATTATTCGAGAAGATCGTTTGTGAAACGGTCGAATGGAAATTACAATTATGACTGGTATTTGATGGTGTATTTAGAGTATGTTTAATTTATTGCAGTGAATGATTTTATTGTAGTTTTGTTATTTTGAGAGTAGAAATGATAATGATACAACCTACAGTTACAATTCCCTACCCTCGCTTGGATGAAGATGTTGACATATGCAGAAATAGGTTACACCTATGACCTTTCGCACAAATGTCTTAGAAATCAAACCCATGATCCTGCAACGGGTTGAAAATTATAGTCACCGATATAACTACAAACACGCTAAGATAAAACGGAATTAAATGCTTAAAGATAATTTAACTTTTGCTTGGTTACATGTAACCTTATAGTACGCCTTCTCGAACAGAAGCGAGACCTTCAAGATAGATGTAGGACTTCATTACAATAATTATTTTTCTCTTATTTGTTAAGACTGTACTCACAATGAGAGAAGGTCGTTCATCGCGCTGCCCAAATGCAAATTGATAAAATTCAAACACCTTTAAGAAAATAAAGGATAATTATCAGACATAAAGGTTTCCAAACGATGTTTTGCTTCATTTGCAGTAAGTGATAATTAAGTTCTACTACGTAAATTCTTAATAAAATAATATAAACAGGATAAGAACAAACGAACTCCATTCAAGAGGCCGCCATTCAAATGGCTATATCTATTGAATTGTTAATGGTTTGTTAAAAAATAAGGACTCGTTATATTAATTGAAAAGGACGTCAAATACTTCGTTTATATTTCTCTAGACAAAGTAATCTTCCGTAATTGAATAATTTCATTCCGTGCCCATCGATTTTTAAATCCTTTCAAAAAGGTCAAAGTGCGTTCCGAGCGCCTGAACCAAATTGCAAAACGAACAAACTACGTCATACTTCCCCGAGCGGAGCTACCTGTCTCATTCTAGCAGGCCCTGGAAAACCTAGATATCTACTGCACGTTGAGATTTAGTAAACTTTAAGCGATTGCGAACCTTACTGCGCGGATATTAGTGTTTAAGGTGAGAGAAAATGTCGTTATTAACGTTGTATTTCATAGCTTTGTAACGATGTTTGACCTGTTGCACTCCCGTCATCACTCTGAATCAATACAGCTCACGCGAGCGCCCGGAGATTGTGATTTTATGTATTATAGGTAAATGCTGTATTAAATCAGTAAACCGGTAGGAGTCTTAAGTATTGAAATTGCTTCCTATCTCATAATAAGCTGCAGGTAACTATATCCTTAGAAAAATAATGCTTAGAACCGTAATAGTTGTAAGTTAAGTGTAACTATTCGAAGGAAACCTGTAATGGATACCTTGATAAGATAAATAATTTGATGGTACAAAAAAGTTCCCTATTTTTCTTACTAATACCGATTAGGTAATACTTTTAATTGTAAAATAAAAACACATTCCCGCACATGTGTGCGTGTTGGCGATAATATAAAGATGGGTTACTAGGCAATAATTTTGCGTTCGGTTCTCTTCATTCTCCCAAGAACAGCTGACGTTTCGTATTAATAACATTCTAATTTTAAAATATTTTTATATTTTATTGGTGACATATCTAACGGACGTAGCATAAAAACCTACATTTTCACATTAACTAATCATAGACCTTAGTATTCTTTAACAAAAGGTGTGAGCACATAAAGTTCCATAGGTTTGTACGATGTTTAGGAATATATTACGATGCTATATTATATCGATCGTATTGCTCCAGCAATCCTGTCATAATCTATAAGATTAATTACTAAAAAAAAATAAAGGTTTATAAAAATAAAGGTTAATGATATCCACGACACCTCTTAATTATCATTCTCTATACTAATAGGCTATTTAACTATATATTATTAACACGTGAAAGGAAATCCTTTGTATACCCTTTTGAGAATATTTCACGCCCGAAGGTGTCCGAGATTTGGGATAAATAAAGTTTATATAAAGAAAGGCAGAGAGTTAAAATTTAAATATTTTATGTGTTATAAATAAATACATTTTTAAAGTAAATAGAGCCTTGAAAAATGTCAGTGTAAAGTAACCGTTTGGCATAATTAATTACGGTCGAATTTAGAGTACAGTCTCTTGTCCGTATAAATTAGCTAGAGACAGGATGATATTCGTTAAGTAAGTCGGATATATTCGTGCACACTTAAATATTTCAGTCCCTGGATGACCGAAGCTTGCTCGGGTGTATTTTTTAGTAGATCATGTTTTTTAAGAATTATATTTACTTATAACAATGCAAATTACTTACTGATGAAGTATGAATAATATATTTTGATCTTACCGATATAAATAATAAATAAATATATTTTTTCTCACAAAAAGAAGGAACCTAAAAAAAACGAATAAATAATCGGACTGAGATTTGAACTCGGGTTTCTTGCGTTTTTAGGCAATACACTTCCCGATCGAGCTATTCTAACTTTGACAGTGACGGCGAAATTTAGCTTTGTATTCTAATGATATTGAAGAATATTGATAGTAGTAATTATAAAAATAGATACGATTTTTTATTATTTACTAGTGTGTAATACATATTACATTACCTTATGATGTAACCATCGTGGAAGCAGTTGGATTTTTCTGTCTTTTCGTTATTGTGACACGCGGAAATCACTGAACACATAGATAAGAAGATATTTTACCATATTTATAAGTAATCTTATGAATTAACATATAGAATACATTTTATTCCGGAACATGGATATCTTCTTGCCGTGTAAAAGAGCAAAGTTAGTATGATTATAAGAAACAAGTAAATTACTAGATGTAGCCCGCAGCTTCGCGTGTGAAAAAAGAACAGTAATAAAAAGGTTGTCAATTCCTTTCTATCCTTGGTTGCCAGGCAACGCTTTGTTGTCAAACACTTACTTTAATTTGGCTGAAATTGGACCTTGGACTTTTCCACAGAAATGAGATTTTTTATCGCGGTGGAAAGTATATTATGGTACTCTTCATCTTCTCGATAATATTCATACCAAAAGTCCTATCATAACGATGCTCCGTTGCACTGTGAAAGAAGGACAAACAAACACACTTTCGCATTAATAATATTCGAATAAATGTTCAGCTTAGTCAAAGTACACTATACAATAAAATACGTTTATACTTTATGGATGGTTAAGTTAAGTTTCAGTTTATACCTCTTTAGTACGTTTGGGCAAACAGCTCAGAGTGTACTTTTAGCTGTGATGTACTTGCTTGTGATAATATAATCACAACTGCCCATGAACACCCATAACATCAAAACGTTACTACCCGATACATTACTGTCTCTCTGACATTGAAGCTGAAACTCGTACATATTTCTCGCATTGGAACGAGGACACTAGAATACCGAACAGGTAAAGTATCAAAGGGTTTATATTAGCCATTTCTATCAGGAGGGACTTGGTGCCATCGTCCATTCCTAAACTGGGCACCACGTAGAAAGCTAAGTTAGCTTGGAGTTAAGGATAAATGGATGCTCTTACGATGAGATTTCACTAGTCCACTATACTAACAGTCCTAATGTCCACAGTCCTTTTACTAATAAATACTTACTAACAAACTGATATTCTTATAATACCTAACACGATTTACTGACTACAGTCCCTACCAGTCCTACTCGATGTTTGTCACGGATGTCAAAAGCCGAGGGGGGGCGCGGTCGAAGGGATGCACTGCAAGTTTCTTTCCTATCTTTATCACATAAAACAAAAAGATGTACAAGATAATGCAGTAATTCTATTAGTGGATTTCACGTTACCGTCTCGCTACATTTATATCTCGTGTGGATTCTCAACCTTACAGCCCAATCCATTATAATATATACGAAACGGGAGAACCATCCTAAATATCAATACATTAATTATATTGAAATATATGATGCAGAAGTACCTACATGCTTTGTCAACTAGAAAAGCTCGTAGTTCGTGCTCGTAGGTAAAACGAGAATAATACGAACGCTATTCAGTGAAGCGTACCGAATGAAAATTCAAAATAAACAATATGCGAAGTCGGGTGAGGTTCCACGTATTTCATTCAGAGGAATATCAAATGAAATCGAACGAACGGAAATTCGCGAAGGTATTCTGGTTCAAATTACTTTGAGTCGTGAAATTGCTGTCTGCGAAATATTTATTACAGCTAGTCGTTTTTGCAATTCGTCATCAGCTGTATAGTGATACTACTAGCTTCTTGTAATAATGGATATCTGGAGCAAACTCCACGACGCTGCTCCAATGTTTTAATAATGACTACCCCAAATGTACGATTTTTTAACGTCCGAAAAGTCTACAATAAGTGTTTACGAGGTCGTATCGCAATGCTGGAGAATAGCTCTCACATGGTCGGAGGAAATCTTATCCTAGCTAGTAAGACATTCTATTATAAGCTTGGTCCTAATACCCATGTTTGTTTCTTCATCGAACTATAACAATGACATCTAATAAACCTACTTAAATATGTATTGTGTACACACGAAAACTTTCATGTGTGCGTGCAAGTGGTTTTTACCTTAAAGGTACTGCTTCACCAGTAAATGTAATAGTCTTAAGTAAAGTTTTAAAGTGTTTACAAGTGCATTGTGGTATCTCCACTACAATTTAAGACCAGAATCATTACCGTGTAATCGTGAGAAGAGTCCTATATTGAAAGTAAAAGTTAATAAATTGAATATTACTTTAAAAACGTCTGATAATCGTGAATAAACTAATCTAAAATAATTAATGAGATATTGCAATGCAATTTATAGAACACGTGTACCAAACAAAATATTTGTTTTAGTTGCAGGTAGGTCTAAAGGTAAGTAATTAGATCCATACATTTATAGATAATACAGTAAGGATCTAAGGCCTTAATTTCACCATCGACTACTAAGAAAGAAATTAAAACACCGGTCTTATTATTTTCCATTATGTTATCAGATAAACAGATCTACAATTAATGTGAATTGCTATGTTAAAAGCTCTATAAATTCTTAATATCAATTCAACTTCTATTTTGCATCACGCCATTATGAAAGTTTTAGATATAAAATGTTACTGATCTTTGCTATACTTTTATCTTATCTGTAATAGAGCTATGAGGAAGAGAGTCGTACTCCGCAATGGACCTGTATACGGTTTGAAAAGATGTGTACTTCTCTTTCAGATTTATATCATTGTAGATTCTTGATTAGATACGACTGTAAGTAGTTTCTGACATATATTTATTTTTACATTTTATACGGACTGACGACCTGAATAAGAGAGCAGGTATTCAGTGAATTCAGAAGGCTCATGACCGGTCTGATTGGCCCGACTTAGGGGAAGCCTAGGTCCATCAGTGGACCTTCAAAGCTGATAGATAAACAGTAGTTTTAATCATGATAAGCTTTTTTACTGGACCACATGACAACAAAAATTTTATTTATATATTGAGTATACACGGATTTTTTTTGTTTATTAGTTAAATAATGTTATAATAAGGTGTTAAATATTTTTTTAAAGCAATGTTGTAACACCACTTGATTTATAAAACCTTCATCGTGTCATTCAGTCAAAAAAAGCGGCCTTTATCAATTAAAACTTTTATCGCTTATCGCTTACTAATTGCACGTGAGAACATGAGCTAAAACAGGACTATAAAGTGTGTTAAATTATTTAGCTGATAGTTTAGTTGATTTTCTCGAGAGCAACAAACATTAACATCGCCTGAGGCATTGTTGACCGGGTGATGTATGAGTACGAATAAAATATTCAATTACTGATATTTGCGATCGTCTAGACTGAAGGTCGAACTCGATCATGTTTTCCTCAGCATTATTAATGGTCAACTATAGGAAAACAGAAAACTTTTCTTTTCTTTAGTAAAAAATCTTGAGGTCACTCTACTTACGGACATTTATTACATATTTAATTGCGTTGAATAATATTTTAATTATACGTTTGAGAATTGTATGGAAATTTTATCTTTCGTTGAGAACTGAGTTGATAAAAGAATGGAGAAGATCTTTACAAGTAATATTTATTTCAACTTAAACAAACAATTTCAGTAAACGCAGAGATGTAAGTATTGAATGTCACTTACTTTCTTGCAATACAATTTGAGGGCCAACTTTCACAAAGAGTTTCCACGAGTTATAGAAGTTGTTAAACTTTAAATTGAACATTTTTGACATATATTTCAAGTTATGAAATACATCCTTTACAGCGATACCTTTCTAATATCAATAGAAAAGTTTAAGTTTATTTATTGGACGTGATCGAACAATGGGTTGTTGTATGTAGAAATGTTTTATGTATGTGTGCATATAAAATACTGCTATTGGGTTATTTTTTGTCAAATTACCATAAATAACACATTGAAATGACATAAATTATGAGTATATATTGCAATAATTGTGTGACAAAAAGCTACTAAAAAAATAATATAATTAGGTGCCTTTACTAAATCTTGTATTTGTTTTAGTATGGAAAAATGGAAATGCTATTATTTCAACTTTATATCTATGAGTCCGGACTTCTCTACACATGACTGATATAATACTTTTAAAGATTTTTTTGCACACTGTATCAAACTTGGATATTCATTATTAAATATTCATAAAAAATTGCATGAATCGTTAATAAACTCACCGTTCTCGTTAAAACATCTGATCTCAAAATATGCAATAAGTCAACAAGTTCTTTTCTATTGTATTTTTACATAGTAATACCACTAAAACCACAGTCACAGAAACAAAGTTCTAGCTGTCAAGAATTTCCTAGTGAACATTACATTATCTCATAATTTACGGAAAACCTTCTTCATTATTAATATTCCGTAATGTTCTTTAATATTTATGAACCAATTTCATTGGATTAATGATTCGAGGGATAACGTTTAGTTATTAATCTAGATGGATGGCTTAATGTTTTGGGTACGTCAGAATTTTCGATTCAGGGTGGAAATTTAAAGACCTCTTCCTTTTAAGAAAACGCTACATAAAGACTAAATAAATAGTTGTATATATTTTGTGGATTTTTAGCTAACTAAGCACACATTACATTTAATTAATTAACTAGCTGTGCCCGCGACATCGTCTGCGTTGAATTTAACAAAAAGTGTTTTACTTTATTTTGTTTTACTGGCCTAAGT
>DWPA01007670.1:0-10182 GCA_018251375.1 Calpodes ethlius | reverse complement strand
TCATGATATAAGAACGTCGTAATTTAAGCTTATAATAACATTAGTCAAAGTCGTACCACGACCTCTACAAAATAATGTTGTTTCAAAATTGTCAAGAACGAATGATATTGCCTTATTGTCTATTCCCTGATTGGAGAACGCCGGATTATGTGCTTAGGCTTGTAAAGAACCCTATGCGTGCTTATAGCAAGGTATCAAGTAACTGGAGGCGACGGGCGCTCTGAGAAACTTTCTTTGCATTACGTTGCTGCTGCTAAAGTTTGTATGTAGAGTGCTACGTTGATTGAATGACACACACTTAATTTTGTTTTTAATGTTTATTGCATATACGTAAAGCGGGGGCGGGCTTGTAGTGATAGGTGTAGATACTAGAAAACTATCTGCTACATATTAACTACTAAAAAGTTAAAGTATCTAATAACAAAGAATAACTGCTGCATAAGTACTTTTTAAATTAAACAAATCGTTACGCTCTATCATAAACAAATCTTGAGATGACGTCACCCGTGTAAATGTTATCTATGCGCTATACATCTTTTCTATATCTGCTTCACCATACTTTACATACAGTTCAGCAATGGACTTTTAAATGCGGATAGATAGATGGACACTTTACAAACTTTAAAAGAATAATGAAGAAATGTTAGGTATATTGGAGTAGCTGACTAATTAAAATATCGGCATAATGTGCTTACAGTAAAACCTTATATACATATAAAACTACATCTCTTTAATGGTTTTTTCATAATTATACTGTTGACGATTTTTACCGGCCGATTACCGACGAATAATATTAAAAAGGACCTTCTTTTTCTGCGCTTTTGGGACAAATCATATGGGAAATTAGACTTACTAGTAGGTAAAGTAACCTACCTATAATTTAAGCCCCATATTATTCGTGATTGTAGTTAAAGAAATCCTATATAAATAAAAATCCCGTGACTATGTTGGTCCGCGAATTATGATGTACTCCGTTGCTACTAAACCAATGATATTGAAATTTTGCACACTGTGTTAAATTTAATCCAATTTCAATATTGATGGATCGATATAGGATGGGGTACGTTGTTGAGCCTTCATTCCGCCTTAAGAGTTCCTTCTTCTTGTATCGACCAGTTTTATCATATTTATTGACAGCTGTATTGAGATAACTAATGATAGTTTCCAATATTCTATCAATTTGCCTCAAGTTAGTTGCCTAGAAACCTTCAAAAAGTTACATCTAGAGTTTATCATTTATTTCATAAATTTATCCAGAGATTACGGACCGATGGATTACTGTAAACAACGGATAATAAGCAATTAATTCTTCGATCCCATCTTACCAGAGATATTGCTTTGGTTTAGTCATTCTCGTGGACACTGGCCAGTAGGTATAATTGTTTACGATTACGGAAAATAACATAATCAAGAAGAATGTCTGTTTTTGAACGAATTAAAAAGTTTATGTCTAATTACAATCGTTAGCTAAAGACACAACTTACCTTAATTGCAGAACATAGTTTTCGTTTTCAGCATCGATATGTTTGCCGTGAAGACCACGGTAGTATATTTTTCTGTAATTTTTTGGTATATTCCAGCTGCTATACATTTTATTAATCTAGTTTCAACTTTAGGAGGAAAGTAAATAAAAATTATATTTTCACAACAATCAGACTTGTAGGTACTACTCCAAAGAACTGATGCAACAGAACTGAATTCTGATAAACTGATTCAACAGTGCCTATATTTATTGCAGAGTTGAGTCGACAGTGTTATGGTAAAATCCACGTTTTAATTTCATTCAATGTTGCCATTTAATAACTTTTAAGTTTACGATTTTAGTAGAAATTGGTTGCGCGATTGGATCTGTAAATTGTAAATTTGTTCTAATAATATAATTTCTTGTTGGGTTAATGTTCTTTTCCGCCTCCTCCAGAATTAGAATTATTACAAAAGTTTAAAATCTTAAGTTGTAAAAATAAAGGATTTTTTTTTTGTATTTGCCGAACATAGAATGTAAGTAAATAATAATGTAGATGTTTTAATAATAGTAATTGCACACATGTATGTACCGCTTTTTATTATTATGAAAAATACGAACATTTTTATGTATCACCCATAAACGTATTATACATATTTTAATTATCAGCTCCCCTAGATCAAATTCTTCGGTTCACGCTCACGCCCACAAATTGTATGGCACGTATACACTTCTAATTTTCAAAAAGGTATGTGCGTAGTATGATGAGAACATCGTGAGGACTGTACCCCACACCTTGTGTGAGGAGACTCGAGCCCAACAGTGTCCAGTTATGGGTTGTGATTGACCTATCAACTTATGATTAAGTAAATAATAGATAAATTATGATAAAAAACCATTAATAATACTCTCAATAGATCTGCAAGCTCATTTAATTTTCAACGCTTTAATTAGACCACTATTAATTTTACTCACAAAAATTTCATTCAACCTAACCTGTATTTTTTTACTCTCATTCTCAAAATCCGGCTCAAAAAGAAAAGTACTGCTACTTAACACCTCAAAAACATTTCAAATAATTTCGTGTATTCAATTTCTTTGAACTTCTTCATATTTCAATTTGAAGTGTTTGGGTTTAGTGGCTCTCGAAGAGGCTTAACATGCTCCTCTCGTGAAACTATTAGGGCTCGGGTCTTCAAAGTCGGAATACGAGATATAAAGGTCTAATGTATGATGCTGTTACCCTTTAAACAAGCGTAACTTTCAGCCGTACCAAATTTACATGCAACGACCATTCGTAGAGTTAACTGATGATGCGCTATATGGAGCGAAACACGTATTGGTACTGCCATATTGGTAAATAGGTACATTTATTTGATTATTATAACTCAATATTTCTTTGCGGAGGTAGTATGACACTTACGTATGTTTAAAACAGCTTAAAATCCATTAGAGATGTACTGTATTTGGTATTGTTGCGTACAGCGATAGTATAAGCATTATTACTATTTACCTACAATGTATGTATAATATGTATGTGTTGTATGCATATAATTACTTCATGATCATATCCATAAAGGTTTTATGTAATGTTATTCACTTGTGATATTATTGCTCTATGTTGCTATAGTGAAGTTGAAATATAAATGGTTAGTCTATATCATTGATAGTCTGTGGAAAGTAAAATAACGATCATCAATTGGTTGTCTATGGCGATTAATAAAAATGGAGTGTGAAAAATACAAAATATTGTTTTAATAATACTAATTTCATAACAATGGATTTTCACATAAGCTGGTATTATTAATGTTCCGTTTCTCAAAGGAATAGAGTGGATTTAGACTGGATTTAATGTGGAATAAAATTTGTTAATATGCTGTTCACTATTGAAAAGTTCACTAAGCAATCTTAAGTGTACCATCGTGTCATAATTATCAGTCCCTGGATGACCGAGCATCGCTCGGTGTTTTTTTAACCATACAAATTATAAATAATAAAATATAAATAAATATATCTTGTTCTCACTAAAAAAGGAACTTGAGAAAAAATAAAAAGTAAAATAAATAATCAGACCGAGATTTGATCCCGGGTTTCCTGAGTTTAAAGACGCTACATCTCCCGACCGAGCTATGCTGACTTTGACAGTGACAGCGCAATTTAGCTTTGTATTCTAATTAAATTGAAGGAGATTTTTATTAAATGAAAAAAACATTTTCTGAAAATAAAATCTAGCTAGATCGATTTATCGCCCCCGAAACCCCCTGGATGCAAATTTTCAAAAAAATCGTTGAAGCCGTTTCTGAGATCGTTGATATATATATACAAGAATTATTCGTTTAAAGATATTAGATTATATTAAGATTTTGAGTAAATTTGTTGAAATATGAGAAATCAGAAAAAAAGCTTTTCATGAGAAAAATAACCAATGAATGGATCAACAATACGTTGAAAATTGATTTCATTAGAGACTATTAATACGTTGTATATTTCTCAAGTGTCTTTTGTTGGTTTGACTGTAGCTTCAATATTTAAATTAATATTTATTTGAAGCGTGTTTTGATAAAAACTATATCTTTCCAGATACCTATTTAATTAATCAACAATCAAGGAATCCCGATCTCGCCTCGTTGACCTAGTTTCATGAGCGTTTCTCTAATTATTTTTATTGTCATTATGATACTGTGTAGAAAGCAGTTAAAGTTTTAGAAATTTTATGTTTGGAAACATATTCGAATGTTTGGAATTATTAGAATAGGATACATCATAACAACCCATAATTGTCCCACTGCTGGACTCGGGCTCCTCTCACGATGTGAGGGATATAGGCCATAGTCCACCACGCTGGACAAGTGCGGATTGGTAGACTCATAGTAGGATTATTACGTACGATAAATTGAAGAAATGTATCTACATAGTTGCTTAGGTATTAGTTGCTTATGTATGTATCATTATTTACGTAGGTACGTATACGTATTAACTTAGTGCGCCTACTATAAATAAATAATAAAGAAAATTAAAACATGCTTTTAACCTCTAGCTTCATCATCAACCAGCCCAGTAGGGCATCATTTAAGATCGTACTCGATCGTATCGCGTCCTTTTATTTCATTCTCTATCCATGTCCATCCATTTATGTTTCCATCGCAGACTAGATCTGTGAAACTGTTCTATTGCATTGTCATTCAATTTACATATGTGTACAAAATTTCAGCTCAATCCGACACTTGGAAGTGGGTCAAATTTAACATACAAATTTTGGTTATAGGTGGACACTGGGCTAGAGAAACTAAATAAAACGTTTTACCTAAGTATACCTAACTGTAGACACTGTATTCTAACCAAAATAGCATCGTTTAATTGAAAACATTTTAGACACAAAAATACTTTGAACAATACAAAGTAATTGCCTAGTGATGGGATAGTAAATAAAAGTAAAAACGTCAAACTCTTGCAATGAGGCACCCAACATCGTCATTATACTTACTATTAGCGCAGACTCAAGAGCTGGCTCATTTAAAACATTTGTTTAATTGCAAATGTTCAAGGAAACTATTCTCCGAATGTGAAGTTTCCAGTCAAATTTGAAAGTATAAAACTTTTCAGAACCGTCCGCACGCCGCAGATGTATCTTATGTAAATTGAAATTGCCTCTGAGTTTGAAAGATCTTTTTCTTTCTAAGAGTGGACTTGAGACATTGAAAAAAGTTTAATTAGGTTGTCTTAAAGCTATCTTTGGTATATTGCCGTTTTCTTTTTCTCGTTACTGAGTGGCCTAGTCTTCAGCACGTGTGTCACGTTCTTGCTCCAGTGGGGATTTGTGGATTGAGCAAGTTCAGAGTCGGAAGTTCTAATTTATTTAAGAGCCTAAAATAACGACTTTTAACGACTGCTACCTAAAGACAACCAGGATGTCTTGACCTCTTAAGCGCGGAAGCCCTCATGGAAAATTGTATCCACGAATTAGGTCTATTTCCACTTTGACCTCATAAAAAGCAATTTTTGTTCATAAGTTTTTTCTGTTCTAGCTACTTTAAAAAAAACATTTAATTAAAAAACAAAGTTAACTTTTATAAATTAGGAATTTGCAAAAACAAGTACCTAGTAGGTAGTTCTTCAATTTCACATTTCTCTGTAACTACCTTTCTATTGATGTGAATAATTCATACTTCAGAATGTTATTAAGGCTAAAACGTGTCCACAATATCCAGAACGAGTCTTCAAGGTTGTAGTTGATTAGAAAGACGCATTACTTTACAAATTCGTCCCTGTACGCAGCCTTGAAGATAGGAACAATGGATAAGGCCTAGCGCATAATGTCGTTCAGGTGCTCAAACGTTCGAGTGGGCCGCCCCTCGAGCGCCCTCGAACCTTTACCAGTAAATTACTTTGCCCTACTACCCTTGTTGGTGTAGATGAAATGAACAATGTATTTATTATTATTTTCTATATTTCTGGCCCTATTGTAATTACAAGGCTGTGGTAATTTGGACCAATGTTAAGGGCGGGCATTGAGACAATCAGTAGTGATTGTATAAAGGCGTAAGAATGATCTCTTCATAAAGAAATAAATGTGTAATTGTGATTTTTTTTTATTAAGAGTGATATAAAATTTAAATTTTCAGTTTAAGTACTTGCATTTTTTTAATTGTGTTTATAATATATGTGTTATTGAATCATAACGTTAACCTAAACTTTAAAGAATTAAATAGCATTTTTATTACTATTTACAAATTACAAGAACCATTTTCTGTAACAGTACGAACTAAGTTAGGTCCTAGAACACAAAAAGTCACAAGTATTTCTCGCCATGTTTCACAACTTTGAAATGGAAACGGTGCAAAGTTCGGTGAAAATAGGTTAAGTTGGGCTTTCTAGAGGAATTCAGGAAACAGCAGTGTATGTCCATGTTATGTTAAAGCTGCGAGAAAATACTTTTAGGTGTCTAAAGCTGTTCTAAAGTTACGAGTGAAAAGTACAGTTAAGAAATTAACATTTCATTGTATTAAAAAGACATTAAACATCTAAGTGTATTGATATAATATTTTCTTGGAGTTCTTATATTTCGTTTTTGCATTTTGAGAGCGACAAATTTTAAAATATCCATACATATATACGATACTCTTTCTATTCTTTTGGTAGTTAAGTATTCTTAATTACTGTCTTAGATAATAATATTGACTTTTTGGATATATGATAGTCTTTTAAAAATAAACGCTATATATTATATAATTTTACCGCCGCGTAGCCTAGTTGGTAGTGGCCCTGTCTGCGAACCGAGGGGTCCTGGGTTAATTTCCCGACTTGGACATATATTTATGTGACAGATAAATATTTGTTCTCGGGCCACGGCGTGTTAGTGGCGTGATATTTGTGTTGTCCATGCCACCCGCGACACAGGGAATCCTACTGCGGGGGTATGAGTATGTTAGCGTTTATTTATTCTACAACTATAGGTAAATACCGTAATGGTAAAATCTAAGTCTATAATTAATGAGAGAAGGAAAGAATCAATAATTACTTTTTGTTTCACAACAAACAATAACGTGTTAACGTTATTTATAGTTGCCTGTAATATTAGTTTTTCCTTATGTTAGTCGTGTTTTGTTATTCTTATAGGTGTATAGGGAAATATAAAGATTGCGCTGACATTATTAAAATACATTGTAATATTTATGAGTAAAAGTTACTTAATCACGTACTGAGTATTCGTGATAAGGAAGACTAATGGCAAAACGTGGGGTTTATCCTCTTCCTTTGGTAGATAAGTTGAATTTGTTAATTAATTAGACTGATTTTATTGTCATAGTTTATACATGTGATAAATTTTTAAGTGATCGATGGATATACAATTGTACATGAGAGATATTTAAATAAAATCGACACTGGACATATCTATATATTGACGTAATTAATGCAATAATAATTATGTTTTTAATTTTTGTCTGTATTGACACTTCGGACTGCACGGCTTGTATTTAACGTATTAAGGACCTATTGTTAGGTATGTTTCTTAATTTGTAAGTTAACTTTAGAGTACTAATCAAGATGATGGCATATCTACTTATAACAATTTTTCAATAACTAAGTTAATAAGAGTCATGAAACAACATTTTCTGTAAGTACCATTCCAGATAAAATGAATCACTTCTCTGCTTTTTAACTTATCGGAAATATTTTTCTCAATAACGTGCAATTTAAAATTACCTTAGGATCAAACAGTTTTTTGTTCAGTTCGTACCAATATGCGTTTGTATTTGGTTAATTATTAAATAGTCAAGTTGACATAATATTCTTTGTCATATTAGTGTCATCATCATCTTATTATTGACATCATCGCAACCAGTGTTGAATGATGTTTTTAAGCGAATACAGTCTTTGGAACTAAAGATCTAGCTTTGCTGGTCACGGATCTGCTCTTATAACGATAGGGGTTAAGGTCACTGTTATAGTTCATTGTGAGCTGCCAGTTTTCAAACACCTCGAGAAATGTTCTGTTGAAAATGACTTCTTAAGTGTGTAAAGTTTCCCCACAATGTATTTCTTTTGTGAAATGATACTTAATGTTAACTACGCATTTCAGATACTAGAATTAAATAAATACTTAGTAATTTCGTTTTTTTGGCAATAAAGAGATAGTTCTCTTTTTTCTTGTCTCTTCTTTCTTGTATGTGTGCCTACTAATTTATATGAATCACCAATAATGATGCAATCTTTATAGGCACCACTTCAGTAATAATATATAAAGTATTGATATAGCAGAGCGAGTCACTCCACACATTGTACTATATAGTCTCGCACCGTTCTGTGTATCTAATTAACCTGTACTACAAATATACACATATCAGCCTGTGACGACTTTCTTTCCATCATCCGCCATCGAAGACCTGAACACACGGCAGGCACAGATGGCAACGCATCAGTATTGCCTTTGAACCAGGTGGAACGACAATTCTTTCGTTGGTTATTTACATATAAAAATCACGTCTTAAAGGCCGCATAAAAATGATTAAAACATTCAATAGCGGATACAATTTGTGAACGTTCAAACTATGTTTTCGAAAACGAAGTAATCAAGATTGAGTTAATAGTAAGAATTAGGTATACGAGATTACTCAAGTCTCTTTGAACGGAGACAACTAACTCTTACACTTGTATATATTTAAGCAGTTATTCAAGTTGAAGTAATTACTTAACTTACGTTTTTATTCAATAGCTAAGAATTAGAACGACGTAAAACCGCCAAATACTTGCAAAATATTAGCTTAAGTAACAATTTTAACTCAAGTAACTGATTTAAATTGACTATAGATACAAGTGTTACTACCACTTGCAGTAAATATTAAAATACGTAATAAATAATTTATAATTGTCGTTATTAAAGGCAATAAAAATTATCATTGAAATACACGTATCATCAAAATTTAACGTGTAACGATTTAATAAACCATTAAGATTTGAAATAGTGTCCATATGTTAGTTTTCGCAACTGGCTGCAAGACTATAGTTCATACAAATGTTACATAGCACCGACATCGTAGGAAGTGACTTTAATTTATTTTTATTATCTCGTTCTTAGTAAGACGATCTCGTTTGATAAAACAGTCATTACGTTTCACATTAAAAGCTTGTTTATTTAACAACTACATAAAAATTTACGTAAACATATTTAAATCGTTAGGAAGTCAGTTTCTCGTCACCTTGTAAAGTACAAACGTAGGGCATCTATTTACTTATTTATTCACTATAAACATGGACATGACTATAAAAAATAATGATTTCCATAAATAAATAACATGCTAATGAGAGTCTCATAATTTTTAAATTATATTTTGCTTTATGAAGAGTATGGACATATTTTCTGTGCGTTGGTGACTGACTTATTACAAAAAATATAAATCATAGAACTAGGAGATCGGGCAGTAAGAACTAATTTAATTTACCTTGACAGCTAGCACACTGTCAGAAAATATCTGGATTATTTTAACTTCTGTTTAATTTTTGATTCCGGTAAAAATATTGTATTTAGTTTAATTTCCTGTTATCTCTGAAATCGATTAAAATATATGTTTGGATTAACTAAACAGTGGATATTTTTGCTTCTGTCACATCCAACTAAGTATATTATACTAGTTTTTATGCAATTAGTTTAGGTTCGTGTAGTTCTTGATTGTATTGTGTAAATTTATTCCTCAGAACTTTACCCGTACAAATCTCAAGGGAGCAATATATATCGGCATCAATTACTACAATTACATAAGTACTATCATATCCCGTAATTTTGATCATGGACATAGATTAATTATCATATTCACCAGTATATAGTCATATTAATATTGAATTCAATTGTTTAGGTTTTTACGCACAACTTTAGAAATGACTTTTCGAAAAAGGTTTTTAATTTTATCAATGGCTATAAAATGTCAACGAGTAACTCAATATAATCGATATATAAATATCGGGGCAGCCATAACATTATATGAAGTACAAGCTGTGCTCACGACTTCGTCCGCGTAGAATCTAATAAATAGTGTTTTTACTTTATTTTGTTTTAGTAGCCTAAGTTACTCCTGATTACATCAGCTACCTGTCAATAAAAGTTCAGTCACAATCGGTTCAGCCATTTCAGAGATTAGCCAGAACAAACATACAAATAAAAATTGTAAAAAAAAAATTTTGCTGTATGTACCGTATATTCATATGCATGTAGTAAAAGCGGTTAT